>CM061137.1:167445912-167571149 GCA_030789695.1 Scilla litardierei | reverse complement strand
TTCCATGATTTGGCCGGACTGTCGGAGGCCGGATCCAATCTTGGGTATGGCGTTGGTTCCATGATTTGGCCGGACTGTCGGAGGCCGGATCCAATCTTGGGTATGGCGTTGGTTCCATGATTTGGCCGGACTGTCGGAGGCCGGATCCAATCTTGGGTATGGCGTTGGTTCCATGATTTGGCCAGACTGTCGGAGGCCGGATCCAATCTTGGGTATGGCGTTGGTTCCATGATTTGGCCGGACTGTCGGAGGCCGGACCAAATCTTGGCTCTAGCGGCGATATCGTGGGGTAATTTCAAAAGAAGGTAATCATTTCGTAGGGATTTGGGCGGGATTTGTTGGCGGTCGTCTGACTTGACGTCATCCTGGCGAATCGACGGCGGGCGGGAACCGAGGCGGCCCGACCACTGTGGTTACGACACGTGGCGCAACTGACGGTTTTGACGGGACGCGAAGCGGCAGAACACGTGGGTTGGTGATGGACAGGACCCAGATTGGTGACGCGTGTCGTTGGTTCGACGGTCACGATGCCGATGTTTTGCGGGACCGCTTTAGAGATATATAGCCTGTGGGGGGGTAAAAAAGGTTGAATGTCGAGGAGCTAGGGTTTGTAAGAGGTTTAAGAATCCTTTCCAGAGCCGTTCTCGTAGGAGCGGTCGGCGGAGCAAAGCGAGAGTCCGAGGCGACAGCACCCGTTAGGTAAGACGCCCATTTGTCTAATGTCTTCCACGATGTCTCCGATTCTGGGTCAGGGTTCTGGGGGAGTTGGGGAGGGAAGTTCAGCCGCGGAGACCGGAGGGGTGCCCGTCGAGATTGCGGGAGTGAAGTCGGTGCTGAGGAAATCCATTGGGGAGATCTTCGCGAAGTACGTCAGGCCGCCATACTCGGTTCGTGAACCGGAGCCGCAGGAAAGGGTGTGTTTTGCGGGGGACCGGGAGGTTGGAGTGTACGTCTCTTCATTTGAGCAGGGTTTGCGCTTTCCCCCTCATCCGTTCGTGCTAGAAGTGTTGAACTTCCTGGAACTGCCGCTGTATCGTCTGATGCCCAATGCCATCAGTGCCATTGTGGGGTTCCTAGTGCTGTGCGTAAGCAATCAGGTCAATCCGTCCCTGTCCTTATTTCGCCACTTCTTCTTGGTCAAGAGGTATGGATCGTGCTACTATTTATCCGCGAAGAGGACGCATCCGCTCATCAAAGGGTTGCCTGGCAAAATTAAATTGTGGCGCCAGCAGTATGTGTTTGTGGAGGTGCCGGAGGAAGTGCTGATAAGGGCTGACTGGGCCGAGCTGAATCCCGAGGCGAGAGAGGTGGTGGAATTGGGGGACGAGGAGAAGTTGGTGGCCCAGACTTTAATGGCTATACCAGCAGAGGGCCGAAATTATCGGATGTTATCTCGGCCTGAGATGATAACGGCCTATATATGGCCCGAAGGTACAGAAGATTTGGGTGTTCATGCGCCTGATATGCTTACGCTGAACTTTCTCTCTTTGGCAGGTAGCACGATGAGTCTATCCCTTGAGGAAATGATGCGGAGGGCCGCGGATCAGGCGGGGCGATCGACGACGAGAGGTGGCCCTAAGAGGGCGCGAGCGGAAGGAGGGGCCGGGAGCTCGACTAGGGTGCCGGCGCCAACGAAGAGGAGGAAGAGGTCGACAGGGGATGGCGCGGCGGACCCCATCATCGACCTGGAGGGCGACGAAGAAGGGTCGACAGGGGGAGGGGGTGAACTGCCCCGAACGACTTCGCCTAGCCCCGTGGCGCCTGCAGGGGGTGAGGGGCGGATCCCAGCGGTCAGTCGCATGGGGTCGAGGCGTCGAGCGGCCCGACCGGATCAGGAGGATGGGACCATTGGCCTTATGGTTGTCCCATGTTTGGTCTCGAGAGGCCGACAACCGACCCCCACTTTGAGGCCGCCCTGGCCAAGTTTAAGGCCAAGAGGGCCGATGTCGAGGGCTGTCCCGACGGGGCGCTTCATCGAGCGCGGTACAAAGTGGCGAACAATGAGTCCGTGTTTGAGGATGGTAGCGTGGCGGCGAGGCTGGCGGAAAACATCTTCCTGCCTCGCGACAAGGTGGCGCTGGAAGCGGTGGAGCCTGAGGGTCTGTGCGGGACCGCCGTGATGCATGGCGTCCAGGTATGTTATGTAAGACGGGTGATGTCTTTCGGCGGGTTTTAGCTTTCACCCTAAATGGGTCTATTTTTTGGTGTTTTTTTACGCAGATCCTCAACTTGATGCTCGGGCTGATGCGGCACGTGCCGGCCATACACAAGGCCGAAGGCGCCGTTGCTAGGATGGTCGCCGAGGTCGCTGCCGTTCGTAAGAGAGCCGGCGAGGACCTGGAGAAGGAGAGGGAGCGGGGCGGCCGATATGAGGCTGAAGTTGAGCGTCTGAATACCGTCGTGACCGAGGCTGGAGAGAGAGCGAAGGAGCTGGAGGGGGCCCTTCGGAGGGAGGAGGCTCGTGTGGAGGATTTTGCTGCGCGTGCCAAGGCCGCCGAGGAGGAGTTGGCCCGTAGGGTCGAGGAATTCCGGGCGTATCAGGAGACAACCGTCATCCCCGCCCTTACAAATTCGATGGTCGAGGGCATAAGGAAGGGCCGCGTGGAGGGGTGGGATGACTGCCTTGCGCGGATGAAGGAGAAGGCGGCTGGCCTGGTCCCGCCAATAGAGATCGATCTTGACGGGCTCGTCGCAAGCGGCGGCGGGGAGGGGGATGGAGACGAGAGGGGTGAGGAGCAAGAGGACGAGGATGGTGACGAGCCAGAGGACGAGGATGGTGACGAGCCAGAGGGCGGCGTGATTGGTGGGGGCGCCAAGTAGTTTTGTGTAGGACCCCCCCTTGTGTATGTTTAAAAATGAGAGTAAGGATTCGCATGACTCGCCCCCGCCTCTTTTGGGCTTTCCGCCTGTGTATGCATAAATTTACTTCTTAGATTTACGCCTTGGTGCGGCCGTTTCTATGTTGGCGTAGGCTGAATCGTGTCGAGTCCCTTTATTTCGCGTATGTCGCCCGAGAGATTTGACAGCGGGGTCGCCTCCCTTTGCATAGGTTGTTCGGGTTTAGGTCTATCCGAGTTATGATCAGCGGTAAACCGGGACTTGTCTTTGGCCTCTTCATCGGCTACGATCGAAAATTTAATAAAACGGGGGCTTTCTATAGGCGTAACGTTGAATTGGCACGAAGGCGTAACATTGTATCGGCCCGTAGGCGTAACATTGTATGCGTGACCGTGTGTCGATCTAGGTAAGTGGACGTTCTTTTCGCAGTTGATCCGCCTCTCTGGCGTCGCGCCCCTGACAAGGTGGGGTGGCGGGATTCAGAGAGTTCCCCCTTGGCGTAGGGGTGATGATCGCGTCGGAGCCCGGCAGTGGCTTTGGCCCTCGTTCCCAGAATTGGGGGGAGAGGGAGTCCTTGGTGGTTGTTCTATCCCACGGGGCCCTGTTGCTCCCCTCGATTGGAGGCTCCACGTGGTAGACGCGAAGGGATGCGGGTTGTATCCCCTCCGTGCGTCCCCCGGTGTTAACGGTTCAGGGGAGGCCGATGAGTGGAAGGGGTGGCACTGGCGGCTGCCGGGGGGTCCGGTGAGGTGATTTGGCAGGTCCGTCCCATCCATCGGGTTGCCAGCCAGCCGCTCCTGCGTACCCCGGGAGCTCGTGGAGAGGCATGGTGTGCCCACGGGGCGCCCGGTCTCCTGCCTTAAGTTGTCCAAAAGAAGGAGGGGAGCAGCAGGCTGGGTAGCCGTTGTGTAAGCGGGATATCCGGTTGGTGGATCGTCTATCTTTGCGGTCGGCGAAGCTTGCGTCTTCCGCGCATTTCAAGGGAGGGAGGGTGGTAAAAATGACGAGTTTTTCTCCGCATCCTTTCCTTTGCCTTTCTCCCCCTCTCCATGAAGCTGAGGAGAGGGGGGATTTATAATGGTGAGCGTCTGCGCTCATTTATTCTTCCTTGATGGGTGATGTGACCCCGATGGGTGACAGGTGATGTGACCCCTCAGGCATGCCTGGCATTTGTCATTGGCGCTCGTCCCGAGGGTCCTGCTTGAGTTGGACAAGTCGTTTCGGGCGTCGGCTTTATGGGGGTCTAGCGTTACTCCTCGGGGATGGCTTTCCGTAGGGGTGGCCTTGATTCGCGGACCGCGAGTAGGTTCCCGAGGTTTGAGGAGAAGGGTGACGGGGACTGGTCCTGCCCTGGAGTCTTTTAGAGGGGGGGTATAGGGCCGTCGCCTCCCCGCAGCCTCTATAGTCGGACGGGTATTGGGCTGTCGCCTACCCCGCATATGGCGCTCCGGTTTGGGTGGCCAAGCTCAGTGAACTTGCCCAGGAGGTCTTCTTGGGGGGGAGCGAGTGCGCAGCTCGGCCCGTGCCCCTCTCCGGTTTGGGTGGCGAGGACTAGTCCTGCCCCGGAGTCTTTTAGAGGGGGGGTATAGGGCCGTCGCCTCCCCGCAGCCTCTATAGTCGGACGGGTATTGGGCCGTCGCCTACCCCGCATATGGCGCTCCGGTTTGGGTGGCCAAGCTCAGTGAACTTGCCCCGGAGGTCTTCTTGGGGGGGAGCGAGTGTGCAGCTCGGCCCGTGCCCCTCTCCGGTTTGGGTGGCGAGGACTGGTCCTGCCCCGGAGTCTTTTAGAGGGGGGGTATATGTAGGATCCTGTCCAAAACAAAGTTAGGATCGATAATTAAAGTGGAGACTTACGCTTGCGTATGCGGAACGATAGTCTCGGAACTTTGCCTTCGGATTCGCCACGACGGATCGAGTCTTCTCACGAACGGAGTAAGGCTACTAATCCACAATCTAAATCTCTATTTTAGATTAAGAACTTGGAAGGAGGGAGAGGAAATATTTCTGCAGAGCTTCGCTATGAAGAAGATGCATGCATGAATTTCATGCAAAATGTGTAAGGAAAATGGCTACCCTTGGGTCTTATTTATAGCCCCCAAGGTAGTTATTTTAGGGTAAGTTGTTCCTTTGGAACAACTTAATTAAGGTGTACCATGATGCATGGCACATTATAAGCTTAAGTTGTACCATATGCATGGTACAACATAAGCTTAAGATATTCCCCCTTTATTAGCCATATGTCGCATGCATTTATGCATATATAATGCGACTTTCCCACTCATACAGAGATCCTCTCCGCAAGGGAACAGATTCTCTTTGCACACGACTTCGTGTGCGCGACGTTCGAGGTCCGTATTCCCTCGTACATCCCCCACAAGGGTGTACAAACGTCTTCCATATCCAACATCTCCCACTCACACTTGAGGGGATTGTAAGAGAACGTCTTTCCCTTAGTTCTTTCATCTATCATACCGAGAAATAGACCGTGCGACCGTCATGCGCGTAGAGTCTGTTGTTGTGCACTTGTTAGAGATACACAACGACCTCGAAGGTGCAAAGTTGAGTAGTTCAACGCATGCTTTACCCTAGATTATTTCTTCACATTTTCTTGTACTTTATATTCAACAATTGAATCCCATCTGGATTACAATTGGCTGGCCAGCTTTGAATCATTAAAGTCCACATGCGAATATGAAATCAATCTTCCTCTTCTTGCGAACCTTTTGATCTTGACTTGATTCGCTTTTCTAACGTGCCCCGCCGAGCCGAATTACCATAGCCCATTAGTAACACGCTAAGATAGCGATCATCTCGTCAAATCTAAAGGAACCAATTGGAGTCCTTGAGGGTAAGAGTTAAGACCCGTATGGCCTTTGAGTCTCACATAATAGCAAACACTATTGCTACTAACTCAGTGGTCGAAATGCATACGTGGTATGAACACGTATTACAACATCACTCCTTTCCCAGGGAGAGTATGTCTTAATGATGTTGTACGGATGAAAGATCAGACACCACAGTGCCTATCTTTTTGAGTCCCCTTACTACTCGTGAAATATTCACGGACTCTCATCCTGCATAGGACAGATAGGATTTAAAAAATCCAATGAGATCTTTCTATCCTTGTGATACAGATCTCAGATCTTTTGTAAGCATTCGTATGATGCAGATCTTTTATTCGACTATCTTGTTTAAGTCACGACTCTAAATCATTTGTCTAATGATTTTGACTTTAAACTAGTCTCATCTCTATCTTATCCATCTGATAAGATAAGGCGGTTGCTCATGTGAGAGAGCCAACCTTAATCTGTCCGACATACACACAATAAAATAGCTGAGACTTAAACACAAATGTTTAAAATCATTTGTAAGAAACTTGTATGCAATATATAAAAGAACTTCTTTCTTTTATTAAACTTTGATCTTCTATAGACATGGGAAATATTACATGATACAGCTCAGCACCTACGCATTCCCATAGATGATAAGTGTTTGAAAAACACATCTCTGGGGATCGCCTTAGTAAGGGGATCCGCTATCATCTCATGCGTGGATATGTATCCTATGTCTACTTCCTTCCGTTTGTCATAATCCTTTGCAAACTTGAATCGAATGTCAATGTGTTTGGTCTTACAATGAAATTTAGGATCTTTGACATATGCAATCGAAGCTTGACTATCACTGTATATAGGAACAGTGCTCGAGTCAGAGGCATTCGTCAGCCTGTCTAAGAATTTCCTAAGTCAAACAGCTTCTTGGACCGCCATGCTGAATGCTACGAATTCGGCTTCCATGGTTGATAAGGCGATGCAGGTTTGCTTCTTGCTGCTCCAGGATATTGCACCATTCCCGAGCAAGTAAACAAAGCCTGAGGTAGATCTTCGCTCGTCGAGATCACCCGCCCAATCAGCATCGGTATAGCCTTCGAGTCTCAAGGTATTGCCTTGATAGCATAACGCATAGTCCGCAGTCCCTTTGAGGTATCTTAATATCCTCTTCACCGCTTTCCAGTGTGCTTGTCCTGGGTTGGATTGGTAACGGCTTACCATACCAACAGCATAGCAAATGTCCGGTCTGGTACACATCATGGCGTACATCAGACTCCCGACAGCACTGGAGTATGGAACTTTTTCCATAGCTTTCTTTTCTTTTGGATCTTTGGGACACATCTCCAAACATAGACCCTCGCCTTTGCTTATTGGAGTATCAATTGGCTTGCAATCCTGCATATTAAACTGTTCTAAAACTTTCTTTATATATGTCTCTTGAGAGAGAGAAAGAAGTTTCTTGGAACGATTCCTTGAGATCTTAACCCCAAGGATATATGCAGCTTCACCCATGTCTTTCATCTCAAAGACGGATGAAAGCCAAGTTTTGATATCCAAGATAAGATGCTTATCATTTCCGGCTATAAGTATGTCATCTACATAAAGAGACATAATTACATACTTGTTTTTAATCCTCTTAATATATACGCAGTTGTCTTCGTCGAGCATGGAGAAACCATACGACAAGACGACTTCTTGAAAGCGCATATACCACTGCCTTGAGGATTGTTTAAGACCATATATGGATTTACGAAGTTTACAAACCTTATGTTTGTTTTCTTCTCGTACAAACCCGTTTGGTTGTTCCATGTAGATCTCCTCATCTAGTTCTCCGTTAAGAAAAGCAGTCTTTACATCCATCTGATGTAACTCGAGGTCCAAACAAGCCACCATTGCCAGAATTAAGCGAATGGAGGTAAAACGCACGACAGGAGAGAAAGTCTCTTCGTAGTCTATTCCTTCCTGTTGCGTGAAACCTTTCGCAACAAGGCGAGCTTTATATTTCTCGATGGAGCCATCAGCCTTATGCTTGATTTTGAGAACCCACTTGTTCCCAATGGCTCTACGTCCCTTAGGTAAATTAACCAAGTCCCAGACTTGGTTTGTTTTCATGGATTGAAGTTCTTCTTCCATTGCCGCTATCCATTTATCTTTAGCAAGGCATGTGACGGCCTGTTTGAAATTTGCAGGTTCGTCATCATCTTGTAGTAATGTCATGAATGTTTGAGGAAATTCATCCTCAAATCTCAGAGGTGTTAGCCTCGTTCGATTACTACGTCTTGTTTGAGTTTGATCACTCCCACTTGGAATGACATCACTCCCACTTGGAATAACATCACTCCCACTCGGAATAGGATTGGTATCGTTCGTATCATCCATTGGTGAAGTTTGAAACGTATTTTCTTCTTCACCAAGAATTCTCCCACTCGAACGTTCCGATCCTTCTTGATCCCAAGTCTCAAACAAGGATAAGTCTTGACTTATCTCACCCTGTCTTGGAAACTCTTTTTCCAAAAAAAACAACATCCCTCGATTCGAATTCTATTAGACCCCCATTGTCCTCTTGACCGACGAAAACATATCCTTTGGAGTTTTCAGCGTATCGGATGAAGATACACTTCCTCCCACGTGGCCCAATTTTGCCATATTTGTGAGAGGATAAATGTGCGTATGAGGCACAACCCCAAGGTTTTAGAATGTTTAAGTCTGGAGTTCTATTGTTCCACAACTCATAAGGAGTAGAACTTACCGACTTCGAGGGTACACGGTTTAAGATGAATGCTGCCGTCAATAATGCGTCACCCCAAAAGGTGATAGGCAAATTTGCCTGAGACATCATTGATCGGACCATTTCCATCAATGTCCTATTTCTTCTTTCCGCAACACCGTTTTGTTGTGGAGTGTTAGGCATAGTTACCTGATGTACTATGCCTTTTTCATCACAAAGTTCCTTAAAACTTATTGATTGATATTCACCACCCCTATCGGTTCGCAAAACCTTAATCTTGCTATCTAATTGATTCTCCACTAAACTCATATAGTTTTTAAAACAAGCCAAAGCTTCACTTTTGTGGGATATCAAATAGATATGTCCGAAACGGGTGAAGTCATCAATGAATGTGATGAAATAGGACTTCCCGCGTCTTGTCTTAACATTCATTGGACCGCAAATGTCCGAATGGATAAGCTGTAATGGAACTTCGGCCCTTGTGCCAGTTCCAAACGGCTTGCGACAAGTTTTCCCTACAAGACAATGTTCGCAAGTTGACATTTCAACTTTTGAAACATTAGATAGCAAGCCACTTTTGGCAAGTCTATCCATTCTAGTTGGTCCAATATGACCAAGTCTTGCATGCCAACAAATGATCTCAGACTCAGAGTTAGAAGCATTTGTCAAATGGAAACTTTCATTAATGGAAGAAGAATCATCATACATTGTATTTAAAACAATTAATCCATTACAAACATTACCAGAACCAATCAAAGAATTATTACAAACAAGGTCAACATATTGTTTATAGAACCTCCACTCATAATCTAAAGACATTAACATGACCACGGAAACGATACTCCTTCTAATATCTGGAGCAAAGAGGACGTCGTGCAATAATAATGTCCGGCCGTTGTCGAGAACTAGCTTACATGTTCCGACGCCTTTGACTTCAACACGAGTGTTGTTGCCGACGTATATCCACTTTGTTCCTTGAGTTATCCTTCGATACTCTACGAAGAACCTTCTGTCCTTCGCAACGTGGTCTGTGGCCCCTGAATCAATCAACCAAAAATAGTTAGATTCAGCAAGAAACATGGAACTAGAAACACATATGTAACTAGTCCTACAAGTTACCTTATCACTTCCATCCGTACATGTACGGGCGAAGTGACCGTACTTGTTGCACTTAAAGCACTTGATCTTCTTCAAGTTTTTCTTCTTTGAGTGCACATTCTTTTGCCACTTTTTGTTCTTTGTCTTCTTTGAGGTCTTCGGTTCTTGCTTACGTTCGTTCACAAACCTTAAGCGTTTATTCTTCCGCTTATTTCCTCCATGTGAGGAACTAGCGGCCACGTGCACTTCTGCACTTGGTTTTGCGGCTTGAATCCGCTCTTCCTCGAGTTCGAGGTGTTTCGATACATCGCTTAAAGTTTTAATGCACTCATTATGAGTGAGATGCATTTTCATGTTATCCCAGCTATCTGGGAGTGAACGAATGACTGCTTGGATCTGCTGTTCGTCAGACAGCATGACTCCCGCATCCTTTAATTCAGATATAAGATTCGCCATGTGGCGGAGATGCTTTTTCATAGAATGATCTCGCCGCATTTTGTACGAATCAAATTGAATATTCAAGGAGCGGAGTTTGGTAACCGAAGTTCCACCAAACTTTACTTCTAGCTCAGACCATATGTCTTTGGCTAGATCGAATTCCCGAAATAGACGCATTATGTCATTGTCCATCGCGGACAGTAACGTAATGCGTGCTATTTTGTTCTTTCGAGTCCAAGTGTCATAAGCTTCCCGGTCCCTCTTGTGTTGGGCCGTATTGCCCAACTCAGGTTCTACCATTATGTTTTGGAGTGTTTCGAGCACATCTTGCTCCTCCAAAACATATTGGATTTTAATTGACCAAAGTTTATAATTGTCGCCGTTGAGCTTTTCACCTTTGTTAAGCTCTGCGACAATATTCTTAGAAGCGGTAGACATATTCGATTCAAAAAACTGCAAAGAAAATGAAAAAACACGATCAAAATTCAATGCATAAAGTTTCGATTCTTTAAACACTTGATAAGTTCCTTGGATGCGTTGAAATGTTACTCTAGAATCGAGAAGTTCACTACGTTCCCAACTACCATCTAGAAGTAACTTTCAAAGTATCCCTCTTACTTATCTTAAGTAAAAAGAAATCAGAAATAATACCCGTATGGTATTAGCAGCGGAAAATTACTTTGAAAAACATATTTTTCAAAATAGAATAGGTGAGAATTAGCGCAAAGAATTTTAACGCAACAATTGCCAAGCCACGAGACCTGTTCTACACACCCATGGGTTAGATAACCATGGCCGGATCGTGTTAGGACTTGGAATTCTAAATTGCGCCGTCCCGATTTAAGGACGGGACATAACCTATTTGAAAAACATCTTTTTCCAAAAATTTGAAAGCACGTTGGCTAATCTCCGTAGAGTAGAACACAACGTCACAAGTACATTGGCTAATCTCCGTAGAGTAGAGCACAATGACATAGCTAATCTCGCATGAAGTAGAGCACTATGGCTAATCTTCAAGGAGTAGAGCCCAAAAAACTTCATTAAAACGTTAGTCCCGTATGAACTGGTCGGCACTGTGGTTAGCCCCGTATGGGCTAATCGACACATTCGAGTTTGGCCAATGACTTTTGTCACCCCGTATGGGTCAGTAGGCAAGTTTGCAGTCGATTCAGACCTTCTGCCAGATTGGTCGACCAAAAACACAAAATTGGTCGACCAATTTTCGAAAGCAACTTCTTCCCGGCCAAGGCCTCTGCCCTGGCCGGGGCTTGGTCAAGGGCCGGCCAGGGCCTCTGCCCAGGCCGGCCAGAGGGCCCTGGCCCCCTCGGCCAGGGCCGGCCAGGCCCTGGCCTCTGCCAGGGCCGGCCGGCCAGGCCACTGGCCGGGGCCAGGGCTCCTGCCCTGGCCTCGGCCAGGCCCTGGCCTGAGGCCAGGGCGCTGCCCTGGCCTCTGCCAGGGCGGCCTGGCCACTGGCCGGGGCCAGGGCTCCTGCCCTGGCCTCGGCCAGGCCCTGGCCTGAGGCCAGGGCAGCGGCCCTGGCCTCTGCCAGGGCCGGCCTGGCCCTGGCAGTGGCCAGGGCGCCGGCCCTGGCCACTGCCAGGGCCGGCCTGGCCGGCAGGGCTTGGCCAAGGCCGGCCACTGCCGGCCTGGCCTTGGCCGGCCATGGCTTGGCCATGGCCGGTCATGGCCAAGGCCATTCGGCGTTGGCCGGCCATGGCCCCTTTGGCCATGGCCGGCCACCCCCTTTAAATGGGGTTGCCGCACTCATTCCTCCCCCTTGATGGGGTGGTCGCCGGTGGTTATTGGCCGTAGCCAACCTCCTCCGCATGGGGAGAGGGGGTGCATGGCCTTCATAGCCCATTTGGCCATGGTGCACATGCACCAAATTTTCCTCTTACCCGATGGAAATAACTTCCATCATCTTCCTCGATGAAGCACCCGTTCGTCGAGAAATTAGTTATTTCCTAATGGCCGTGTGCCAAAAATGAATAACGTACTACGTGAACGGTCGGTTCTTCCCGTCACGGAGAGTTCCTACCATATCCGTAATGATAGGAGACCCTAACGTGAAAAGAACAACCGCTGCGTTCTCTCCGTCACGAAGCGTTCCTACTATATCCGTAATAGTAGGAGACCCATTCGTGAAAAAGACAACGACTCGTTCGTAGTTTCGACGGGGCGGTGGATTGACCGGGGCGAACCCATATGGCTCTGATACCAATGTAGGATCCTGTCCAAAACAAAGTTAGGATCGATAATTAAAGTGGAAACTTACGCTTGCGTATGCGGAACGATAGTCTCGGAACTTTGCCTTCGGATTCGCCACGACGGATCGAGTCTTCTCACGAACGGAGTAAGGCTACTAATCCACAATCTAAATCTCTATTTTAGATTAAGAACTTGGAAGGAGGGAGAGGAAATATTTCTGCAGAGCTTCGCTATGAAGAAGATGCATGCATGAATTTCATGCAAAATGTGTAAGGAAAATGGCTACCCTTGGGTCTTATTTATAGCCCCCAAGGTAGTTATTTTAGGGTAAGTTGTTCCTTTGGAACAACTTAATTAAGGTGTACCATGATGCATGGCACATTATAAGCTTAAGTTGTACCATATGCATGGTACAAGATAAGCTTAAGATATTCCCCCTTTATTAGCCATATGTCGCATGCATTTATGCATATATAATGCGACTTTCCCACTCATACAGAGATCCTCTCCGCAAGGGAACAGATTCCCTTTGCACACGACTTCGTGTGCGCGACGTTCGAGGTCCGTATTCCCTCGTACATCCCCCACAAGGGTGTACAAATGTCTTCCATATCCAACAGTATAGGGCCGTCGCCTCCCCGCAGCCTCTATAGTCGGACGGGTATTGGGCCGTCGCCTACCCCGCATATGGCGCTCCGGTTTGGGTGGCCAAGCTCAGCGAACTTGCCCCGGAGGTCTTCTTGGGGGGGAGCGAGTGTGCAGCTCGGCCCGTGCCCCTCTCCAGTTTGGGTGGCGAGGACTGGTCCTGCCCCGGAGTCTTTTAGAGGGGGGTGTAGGGCCGTCGCCTCCCCGCAGCCTCTATAGTCGGACGGGTATTGGGCCGTCGCCTACCCTGCATATGGCGCTCCGGTTTGGGTGGCCAAGCTCAGTGAACTTGCCCCGGAGGTCTTCTTGGGGGGGAGCGATTGTGCAGCTCGGCCCGTGCCCCTCTCCGGTTTGGGTGGCGAGGACTGGTCCTGCCCCGGAGTCTTTTAGAGGGGGGGTATAGGGCCGTCGCCTCCCCGCAGCCTCTATAGTCGGACGGGTATTGGGCCGTCGCCTACCCCGCATATGGCGCTCCGGTTTGGGTGGCCAAGCTCAGTGAACTTGCCCCGGAGGTCTTCTTGGGGGGGAGCGAGTGTGCAGCTCGGCCCGTGCCCCTCTCCGGTTTGGGTGGCGAGGACTGGTCCTGCCCCGGAGTCTTTTAGAGGGGGGGTATAGGGCCGTCGCCTCCCCGCAGCCTCTATAGTCGGACGGGTATTGGGCCGTCGCCTACCCCGCATATGGCGCTCCGGTTTGGGTGGCCAAGCTCAGTGAACTTGCCCCGGAGGTCTTCTTGGGGGGGGAGCGAGTGTGCAGCTCGGCCCGTGCCCCTCTCCGGTTTGGGTGGCGAGGACTGGTCCTGCCCCGGAGTCTTTTAGAGGGGGGGTATAGGGCCGTCGCCTCCCCGCAGCCTCTATAGTCGGACGGGTATTGGGCCGTCGCCTACCCCGCATATGGCGCTCCGGTTTGGGTGGCCAAGCTCAGTGAACTTGCCCCGGAGGTCTTCTTGGTGGGGGAGCGAGTGTGCAGCTCGGCCCGTGCCCCTCTCCGGTTTGGGTGGCGAGGACTGGTCCTGCCCCGGAGTCTTTTAGAGGGGGGGTATAGGGCCGTCGCCTCCCCGCAGCCTCTATAGTCGGACGGGTATTGGGCCGTCGCCTACCCCGCATATGGCGCTCCGGTTTGGGTGGCCAAGCTCAGTGAACTTGCCCCGGAGGTCTTCTTGGGGGGGAGCGAGTGTGCAGCTCGGCCCGTGCCCCTCTCCGGTTTGGGTGGCGAGGACTGGTCCTGCCCCGGAGTCTTTTAAAGGGGGGGTATAGGGCCGTCGCCTCCCCGCAGCCTCTATAGTCGGACGGGTATTGGGCCGTCGCCTACCCCGCATATGGCGCTCCGGTTTGGGTGGCCAAGCTCAGTGAACTTGCCCCGGAGGTCTTCTTGGGGGGGAGCGAGTGTGCAGCTCGGCCCGTGCCCCTCTCCGGTTTGGGTGGCGAGGACTGGTCCTGCCCCGGAGTCTTTTAGAGGGGGGGTATAGGGCCGTCGCCTCCCCGCAGCCTCTATAGTCGGACGGGTATTGGGCCGTCGCCTACCCCGCATATGGCGCTCCGGTTTGGGTGGCCAAGCTCAGTGAACTTGCCCCGGAGGTCTTCTTGGGGGGGAGCGAGTGTGCAGCTCGGCCCGTGCCCCTCTCCGGTTTGGGTGGCGAGGACTGGTCCTGCCCCGGAGTCTTTTAGAGGGTTGAACTGAAACTGTTATGTAGGAAAGGCGAAATTTGAAGATAAAAAGAAGGGAACATGGTACTTCGTTCAGGACTTACAGTTACCGGCTATGCCCCGGCCGGCGCACCGTGCCCCTTGGAGTGATTAGCCCGTCCTTCTCGGGGGGTGGTTTAGTTGGGCGCGTGGTCGATCCTGTTTCCCTTGGCCGTGGCATTGGCTGTGGCTAACTCTGCCTGGAGGGGGTCATAACTCCGCCTTGAGGAGTCGATCTTCAGGTTCACCTCTGGTCCTTTGTGCTTGGTCGACCCTACGTAGCAGCTCCTAGACAGCTTCTGGCTTCCCCGTGCGATCCCCACCCCTCGAGGGGTCTGGAACTTGACCATCTGATGGAGTAGGCTGGGGAGCGCTCCGATGGCCGACATGTAAGGTCGTCCAATGATCCCATTGTACGCCGACATGATGTCGACCACAACGAACAACGTCATTCGGGTGACGACCTGTGGCTCTTCTCCGAGGGTTATCGGCAGGGTGATCACTCCCATGATGGGGGTCGAGTGACCGGTGAAACCGACGAGGGGTCCCGTACAGGGTCTCAGGTCCGTCGGCCTTAACCCCATCTTTTCGATCGTGGACATGAACAGGATGTCGCAAGAGCTCCCCGTGTCGATCAGGAGGCGGCTGACGATGGCCGTCCCGATCTGTGCTTCGATGACGATGGCATCGTCGTGTGGCAGCTCGATCCCCTCCAGATCCTCGTCGCTGAAAGTTATGGGTGGGTAGGCCATCCTTCTCCCTCTCCGGTCCCCTCCGAGACCCGCCGTCATTACTTGTCTCGCATACGCCTTCTTGCTTGACGACGATGCCCCACCTGAAGATGGGCCGCCGCATATCGTATTTATGCGCATGACGGGTTTCGGGGGGTGAAGCTCTTCCCGCTCGTCGTTTGCCGGAGGGTCCGCCCTCCGTGCCCTTCGGTGGTTCCCCTCTTCCCGGTCAGGTCTCCGGGCTCCGACGAAGTCCCCCAAGTGGCCCGCCTGGATCAGCCGCTCGATTTCCCTTTTGAGGGTGAAGCAGTTGTCGGTGTCGTGGCCGTGGTCCCGGTGGTATCGGCAGTATTTCTTGAAATCTCTCCGGGCGGGGTCCGACTTCATTTCTCGGGGAGGCTCCGGCAGCAGTCCGGCCCGTGTAGCCGCGGCCATTACCTCAATCAAGGAGGCGTTGAGTTGGGTGTAATGTGCCCGTAGGGGGCCTTCTTGTCTCGGGGTGACTCGAGGGAGCCCTTGGGCCGGAGCGAAATCGCGCGCCGGGCCAGGTCGGTCTTGCGGGCGGGGCCCGAGCGGTTCCCTCCTTGGTCGGGCCAGTTGGTCGCGGCCACGGTGCCCCTCTTCCTGCCTCGGCCGTGGGTGTGACCGGGTTTCGCCTTGGGGGGGTTTCGCCGGGGGGAATAAGGCCTTGGCGCCGAGAGTCTCTTCGGCCAGCGCGTGTCTCTCCGCCATAGCTACCAACGCTTCATAGTCGGTCGGCGGATCCCGGAGCAGTGATTTGTGGAGGCTCCGAGTCCGCAGCCTCGTCTTGAAGGCCAGCATAAGCACTTCATCGCCACACGTCACCACCGCCCGTCTTTCCTCCTGAAAACGGCGGAGGTATCTACCCGTCATCTCTCCCTCCCCTTGGACTATCGTGCTGAGATAGTCTAAGGGCTTCTTTTTTGTTCGCCCGGCCCGGAACTCTTGGCAGAACTTATGGGATAGTTCGCCAAAGCTCCCTACGGACCTCGCGGGCAAGCCGAAATACCAGTCCAGCGCGGTGTCCCTCAGGCTTTGGGAGAAATGTCGGCAAAGGAACGCCTCATCCACGTCCTGGGCTTCCATCGCCCCCGGTATTGTTGCACGTGCGTGAGGGGGTCGCCCCTCCCATTGTATGTGGCCAAGTGAGGGGGTTTGAACCTTACGGGCCTTGGGGCGGAAGTGATCCACCGGGCGAGTGGCGTGGCCTCCTCCGGGTAGGTCGGGCGATCCGGCGCATCCCCCCTCCGCCACTCGGGGGTCGGGCTCCGGTCGCGCCTCGGCCGCCGACGGTCCTCCGTCCCCGGGGAGTAGCCCGACGGTCTCCAGGTGGGGCTCCTTCCTTGGGTCGAGGATCCGACGGGTTGCGGGCTACGGTCCTCCCAGCGCCCACGCCTCCTGGCCAGCTCTCCTCGGGCCTCCATCCGTTCTTGATTCTCCCGAAGGAGTCTTTCACGCTCGGTGGTGAGGAAGCGTAGTTGCCGACAAACGGCTTCCTCGTGCAGGGTATCGGAGGGGTGGTGTTGGTGATGGGGGCCGCCCCCTCCAGGCGGGGACCTGTTCAGCAACGGGTCCCGCCCGTTCCCAGGCCGCCGGGCCATCGTCGCCTCGTCCAGGAGTTCTCGGTTGCTCCTGTTCTCCATCCTCAGCCTCTCGCGCTCCGCGATGATGAAGCGAAGCTGGCGGCGGGCGGCCTCCTCTTCCTGGTAAGCCTTCCGCGTGGTCTCGGCCGCCTCGTCCAGACGCATCTGCGCGGCGGCCGCCTCCCCCAGGCGCCTCCACCGCTGCGCGACTTCTACCTCCTCTTCCAGGAGCCTTTGCTGGGCCGCGATCTCCTCAGCGAGCCCCCTATGCTCCCCCTCCTCCTCGAACTGAGGGTGGAGGTTTCGCCTCACGTTCAGGGGCTCTGAGGGGCCGGGCGGAGGTCCCGTTCCAGCCGTCTGACAGCCTCCCCTGGCCTGAGCAACGGCCTCGAAGCTCTTCAGGACGGCGGGGACTGAAGTGTGTTCGATCTCGGAGCCCATCCCCAGAAGGGGGTCGGACGCCGGGGTGATTTGTAGGGAGAGCGGTTCCTGTCCCACGGGATCTTTGCCGTGGTCCGGGTTCCGCGAGATCGGTATGGAATCTAACATGGGTGTGACCCTTCGTTCCCACAGACGGCGCCAATTGTTACGAGGTGGAACTCGCGTACAATGAATTTGTATTAATGGGAACCAAGGGCACGGTGGTTATGTGGAGAAGGGGGTTTAGGTAGGCTATTTGACAAGCGATTAGTGGGGTGAAGAAGTCGATCTCAACGCCAGTGACGGTCGCGGGGCTGAATCTCGCCGGATGCGGCTGGACAAGGTTGAACGGCAGGGGGGTGACGCCGACTGGTGTTGATAGGCGAGCTCTCCTGCAACACGAACCACTCGTCAGAAGGGCTGGGTTGGGGGTTCAACCCTTAGCCCCTCCGATGCCTAAGTCAGTGATAGGGCTTAAAATGGGGGGCTGGTCACGCCGGTCTGACTAACGGTGTGTCGACCGCGCGTGGCGAGCTATAGGTGGGAGAACAAAGATATGGAAGACCTTTGCAC
This sequence comes from Scilla litardierei, assembly GCA_030789695.1. NCBI lineage: Eukaryota > Viridiplantae > Streptophyta > Magnoliopsida > Asparagales > Asparagaceae > Scilla > Scilla litardierei. The sequence continues at coordinate 167,553,356 of CM061137.1, read as the reverse complement.
TCGTGTGTGAATAGTTAAATGAGAGAGAATTCTGCAGCAACCTCCTTTTCGTAAGAGGAGGGGGGGTATTTATACCTGACAGATGATGACTAGGCACGCTGAGCTGGCTCGGTTGTCAGCGGAAGCTTCGGACAAGGACATCGGGAACAGGAGTTTCTGACCTGCCTCTGTCAGGCGGCGCAACGGCCAAGAGGTGCTTTTGTCGGGATGTCAGGGCCGAAAGCACCAACCGCCGGTCAGGTCAGCCGCCTGGGGGTGCTTTGTCAGGCGGTCGGGTGACGTATGTGTCAGTTGTGCCTTTGTCCCAGGCTGTTTGTCGTTAGCGTCGAACTAAAGGTCTGGCTCATTTTAGGCGCCGCGGTTCGCGGGAATCGGACGGGCCGTTCCGGTCGGGGGTAGTCCGGCCCGACCACGCCCGTCCGTAGGCCTGGCCTTGATACCCAAGCGTCCCCAAGCGCGCTACCCCGAGGGGCCGGGCGGCCGCGGTTGTTCGCCTCGGCCGGCTACAGTTGCTCGCCTCGGCCGTTTCGGGGGGGCGCCGTAAGGCGTGCCTATCTCCATGATGGCCCGGGTCCTCGGGGCGGCGGCCCTGATTGTTAAAGGGTGAGCTAAAGGGGTATGTTAGCGGATCCGGGCGGGAGTCGGGCTATTATGATCTTTAGGTCGTAACATCTATTGTGGCACAACGGCTCTGATGAAATGTTAAACAGAATGTTAAGTGCAATGTCTAATGTGGTGGAATGTTAAACATTATGTTAAGAAAAATGTTGAACGTGTTTGTTCAACATTTGGTTCTTCATCACCTGTTCTTATCATCAAAGTATTCTTAATTATAGCTAAAGGATTTGCAGTTATGCTTTTGGCGCTATTAGAGATTCTCTCTTATTTTGTGAACGGATGCAGATCGTCGTTCTTCGGTTCACTCTTGGTTTAAGGATTTTTGCAGATCCTGTCGGTTGTAGATGTTGTAACCGAGTGATGAGTTGTTGAGATTGTTCGGGTTGGCTTCATGATCTCTTGGCTGCGGAAGTTTCACCTGGTTTGGTTGAGAAAAATCTGAGTGGTTTTTTATTTGTGCTTCTGCTGTTGTTAACAGTTTATCTACCTTGAAGAAGGACTCTTAAATAGAGTAGCAAGGTTACGGGAAGGGTGCTGCTGCTACGGTGATAGCGTTGATCATCTTTGGTGAAAGGGGATCTAAAATAAAGCTCCGGGAGGAGGCTCACATCTACACAGTAGAGGATCAAGGAAGTTGATCTTGGTGAGTACTGCAAGGGGATGTTGCTCGCAAGGGGAGCTTGCGCAAATTACTCCAATGAGTTGATTGCGATCAACTCGTGTAGCATGTTTTGAGGAGGAGTGTTTTTCCTCTAATATCCTTCAGTTTTGATGTCTGTGTTTTACATACTATATAATGGAGTAATTTGATTTTTTGGGCGGGGCCCCGCAGATGTAGGTGTGCGCACCGAACTAAGTTACCAACGACCTTGTGTTATGATGTGTTGCTTGATATTATTTTCATGTGCCCTATAATTAGGATTGCGTACTAATTTCAAAAAAGAAAGAACGAATACAAATTTTCTCTATTCACACCAAAGCATAAGCACATAAAATCCCTCCAAAAGCATAAGCATAAGCATATTCACAACAATCTTTTAATGTTTTTTCAATGTGTTCCACGTGAATCCTGCACGTAAAACATCTTATATATAGCCCTAAAATACAATAGGTATATCTTACCAAACCTCTCTCCCTCCCTCGTTCAGGATTCTCGCAACATTATAGATAAGCACATTCACTTAAACAAAAAACCCTATTTTTGAGAATAAAGGAAATTTTAAGACAACAAAATACAATTAACGATTTAACAAACCCAATCAATTATTTCAGAGCAAATCACTGACAAAATCAACACAATGACAAATTAGAGAAAGCAAATGGCATTTCATTCGTTCGTTCCAAGTTGTAGACAGCAAAACATATTCACATACTTAAAAAACAAAAACACAGACCATCATAACGCAAACCGCAACAAACCCCCGCTCACAATCAATCTCCGTTCTTGACAGCAAGACTTTTCAAGAAGCAAAACCCTAACCACCGAACCCATAGAGAGTCCTCCCCTGCCTCTTCAGCGCGTAGACCACGTCCATCGCCGTCACCGTCTTCCTCCTCGCGTGCTCGGTGTAGGTCACCGCATCGCGGATCACGTTCTCCAAGAAAATCTTGAGGACGCCCCTCGTCTCCTCGTAGATCAGCCCGCTGATCCTCTTCACTCCGCCTCTCCTCGCCAACCGCCGGATCGCCGGCTTGGTTATGCCCTGGATGTTGTCCCGGAGGACTTTCCGGTGGCGCTTCGCTCCGCCCTTGCCCAAGCCCTTGCCGCCCTTTCCTCGGCCCGACATCGCAAATCGAAAAGATGATATCTTACAGGAAACAAGAGAAGCGACACTTAGAAAAATGAATCCTACAATGTGGATTCGAGATGATTTTTTGCGCTTCTTACCTGAGAACGGTTATATTTATAGTTGAACAAGTATGTGGATCGATCCGGGGGCGAGAATTAGGAGAAGTGATAGCCGTCGATCTTTTGAAGTTTGCACGGTTGAAAATGCGTTTTGGGAATCGATCCGCGCTCGAGCAATGAGGGAAGTATTGCCCATCGATCTTTTAAATTCGGACGGTTTAAGTTGCGTTTGGTTCAGCTAGCCTCGGATTGATGACATGGCAGGCCGGTGCTTTGGCACGGGAAATGGACGCGATTCATGGGACCCCGGAGACACGTGTTGGGGGTAGTTTTGTATCTGCCATATTTAATGGGCTGGGCCTGTGGTTGGTTGGACCCATCACGTTGAAGAAACCGTACATCAAAGTAGCCCATTTAGGTTTGAGTGACTGTATGCAGTTCGTTGCAGGGATTTGACAAATTCTGAAAATGGAAAAAATAAATTGAGAGAGAGTATGTGAGATAGTCTGATTACGACGCCTCTGATGAGATGGATTCTCGTCAGCTGTTGCGTAGGATCTGTGATAGATAGAACCTGGGTCACGAAAGATCAAGTTCGAGCATCACGGATGAAGCCCGACCTACCTTTGGGTCATATATATGGACCCTTCGTCCTTCTCACTGGGTCGTGCTATGAACGACCTGCAACAAATGCACTTGTTAGAATGGTCAAATCTGTGATCCGACTGAAATCCTCTCCGATACTTAAGTTAGTATAGATTTAAGATGTATCGGGGCAGTCAAAATCGCCCCATGGGGGATCGTCTTGATCTAGTAACACCGAGCTTTTGGTGAAAGAAATATAAAAGTGGAAAGTAAGAGAAGTGTTGGCAGAGTACCTAGTATTCAATATCTTTCAAGTGTCCCTATGTATTGTTGACATTCAGACTATTTATAAATAAAGCAAACCTGTCACGCCCCGCTTCCCAAAAACGTGGAGGCGAAGCGTGAGAAGGTCCGCTCAGACTTGACGCTACAAAGCTGCAAGTCCGATAAGCGTCAATCACTTTAAACTGCAGGTCCTTACAACGCGAAACGAAACAAAGATAATAATAACGAAAGAGACAAAAGAAACATCTCAGAATATCCATAATAATAGATCTCAACGTCGCAGAAAAAGCCACCAGGCTAAAATAAAAGAGTCTAAAAGAGGCCCCAGCATGGCCAACAAAAGTACAAGTACGAAAACAAAGTAATGGTGCAAGCACCTACGACAAACAACAACCTAAAGCAAAAGCAACTCAACAGTCAGTAAGACTGGTCTCCGGTGTCCTCGAACTCCTCGACGAACGTAGGCTCGGGCTCAGCGTCAGCAAACACCTCGTCCTCAACAACTGTCTCTGGCTCAGGGTCTAACATGTGACACCCAAAAGAGCAAGGGGCACATGTCAGCAAGTCTACAAGAGACTTGTGCAAGGAAACTGAAAGTAGGTACAAGTAAAGCAATCTAGCAGTTCTAGCATGAATGCAATGACATGGCAGATAGAGTATAAGTGCAACAAGTAAAGTAAAGTACGAGCATGGCATTTAAACACGTCATGGATGACAAGATTTTCATGAAACATTCACAACTACAAGTACAAGTCAAGTAAGCACCTCGTGCACAGAGATTCCGCCTTTTGGCTAGAGTGGCTGCGCGGGCCAACTCCTAAGCTCAAGTGATCGTTAATCCCTACCCCTCCACGTGTATCGAGCATTGGTTTTCAACCAACACATGAGGCCCGCTTCTGGATCACGAGCCAGGAAGTGTTTTTAACAAGTATGGCGTAGGGGTGCACCTAGCTGGACAAAGAAGCACAGGTAATGTAGCGTGTGCTACGAATGCAACAATCACTAGGATGCCATGTAAAATGCAATGCATGGCAGTTAAAAGTGCGTACAGATAGAGAATTTAAATGTTACAGATATCAATGCATGAACAAGTTTAAGGGTTGGATCTAGCTTCGTTGTCAAGCTAGATCAATTTAGGTGACGGATCTAGTTTCGTTGTCAAACTAGATCAAGTAGGCGTCTAGCCAGCTATCATTTCACTGACTAGTCTCTTTTACGCTAAAGGCAAGGAAGTGGCCTAAAAACATGGCCCTAAGCAAGATTTGGCAAGTTTCGCTTGCTTGCAAGTATCACGTCAGAGAAACACCGTCCAACGAGTCCAAAGTCACAATTCCTACGTGCACAAGTCCACCGGCCTACATCCGTTTTATTAATCTTGATTAGTGATTGCTAAAATATTTAAAATACTTTAAAATACTGATTTTTAGTCTTGTTTAGCATGCAATTGGGTTGGGGGTCCTAGGGGTGCAAAACGTTACCTCAACACGACGCGAAAGCTACACTGGCGTCGGGTAGCGATGCCAGGGGTTGGAATAAAAGATCGCGCTCCAAGTCCAGATTCCAATATAGATTCCTCGCTGGAAAGTTCAGAGCAATCAACCGGAGCAATGATTCCAGATTCCAAAGCTAGCACGTGCGACGACGGGCTACGACGTGTCGCAACGTCGTACGCGTCAATCCCTTGAAGGGCAAGCACTTAGGTGGGGGCCACAGTAGTCCTAGGGACCTATGGGGGACCCACAATACCTCTGGAGAACTTGGTGGGCCCACGGTGGCAAGTGGTGCGATGGGTGCGGGGTTGCGACGAATGGCTCTCGGTCGTACAGCCTCGGTGCGGGGGATCCTCTCGGTCGGACACTGGGAACGGGCGCTGCACAGCGCAGCGGGTCGGTGCGGGGTCGGGCTCTCGGTCGGTGCGGAGGGAGCGGTCGGTCGGGCGCCTTGGATGCGGGGGTTGCAACGTTGCAACGTTGCAACGTTGCAACGTTGCAACGTTGCAACGTCGGTCGGTGCGGGCGATCCGCTCGGTCAGACACGGGCGGAGGCGGGGCGACAGAGCGGGTCGGTGCGAGGGTTGGTGCGGAGCGGGGATGCGGGCGACAGCGGGCCAAGCTCTCGGTCAGACCGAGAGCTTCTCTCGGTCGGAGCGGGCGAACGGGGCAGCTGCGATGCAGCGGCTGGGTGCGAGGGCGGCGATCGGTCTGAGCGGGGATTTGGGCTTGGTTTCCTCAGTCGTACGGCGGAAGTTCGTCGCAACGTTGCGACGATTCGTCGCAACGTCAAATTTGGGTTTTGGAAGCGGCTAGGGTTATTTTCTTGCGAAAATAGGTCTTCCTAGAGGTTGTTTATATAGTGTAGATGGGTTGACTAGGTCTATGGCTAATCCTAATGGGATTAGGAGTTTAAAATAATTTAAAATTCAAATATCAACATCTCCAACTCACCCAAGGCTAGGGTGCGGCCCAAATGAGCTGGAAATTGGCTCAAAAATTATTTAAAACGTTTTAAACTCAAATAAATTTTCTTTGGCCGAAATTAATTTAAAATGTAATTATTAAAAATATTATAAACCTTGCTAAAAATATAAAAGTTGTCAAATAAACTCCAAAAATTATAAAATAAATATCGGGGTGATCGTGTTGACGAAAGTGAGCTAACTAAGAAGACGGATCTCAATTTCGATGTCGGACGACGAAACTAAAAATAGAAACGTCTCCCGTCAAGAGTGAGAATCGCAACGTCTCATCGAATAAGATTAAATTGTGGGAAAACGACTCGAGAAACGTCGTTCCAAATTAGTGCCACTATTTAATACTCTCAGAGACGTTCACAACAGCATATCACAACAAAATGTTCGCAAACAAATAATGTCTAAAATAAACACGTGCACGGCCAAAAGCACGTGCACGAACAAAGTACAATAAAAACAGACTGTTACATCTCCTTTAAGCGTCGTTTGAAGATAACTACATTACCATAATGGGGGCATGATTATCCCTGAAGAATAGATGTAACTGTTGCCCACTTATCTCGTCATCAATAAGCACGCTATTAACAGTCGCCTGAAGGCTCGGAAGCTCAATGGGTAAAACATGGCTTGATTTTGACTGGACATGCGAGTAATTTTCCCTTGTAGACTTCATAATTCGAATGAGAATATCTTCCTCTTCCTCAAGGGCCAGCCCGCGGCGCTATCTGATCAACTGCAAACAGTCCCACCGTTCAGATCCAACGTCGACAGCCCTCGGAGCTCGCTGACAGCCGTTGTCCGTCGTTTACTCGCTGCCGCGACGAGTTCGAACCTTGGACGTCGAAGTTTCAGAACCGTACGCGTCGCCGTTGCCGTTGTCGTGATCTGATCCCTCGCTGCACTTCAGGTTAGTAGATCTACCCCTAAAAACTCATAACCCACACCGTAAAGTAGAGAACTTAATAAAACCGGGTGATTAGACGTCGTAGGAGTTTGTTGTAAATCTGTCCTGATCGAAAAACGTCTATTCTGATTTCATGTTTTGTCAAACCAGCGAACCGTCTCCTCCATAGCGTAGTATTCGTCAAGACGTTTCCAACGACACCAAGAACGTCAAAAACAGACAAGTATATGATTTGATATGATTTTTAGAAGTTTCGGCACTTTTACGCCACCTTCATGTATTGCTGGATAACTCGAAAATTAGACGTGAAATGACGTAAGAAAGTGACACCATAATGACCAGGACGAAATTTGTGACCCAACGGTATATCATACGATATATTTCAATTTTAAACAACAAGAGGAAAAAATACTTTCTGTAGCTTATTCAACGAAACCCATGTTAACATTATTTTAAGACTGGTGTATAAATTTGTTCAACCCCCTTCTGCTGTTTAGAATTGTCACAATGATGAAATCATATTGATAACCGTAAAATTCTGTGAGTCTTGACATGCCTAACATATATGGACATCGTGAAAATCGTGCGCCTCGAAGGCGGTATCGTGATATCGTGATGTCGTGTGAGTCGACTAGGCCGGCTCGTGTTCCGACAAACTTTTGGGTGGGGTTAGGGTTGAGCGGCCACTGGGCGTATGAAGGGTACTCTCCTCAAGAGCACCACCCGCATGCGGTGGGTTAGCGTCAATCACGGTAAGCCCCCGTGAGAGGAACGACCTTCTCATCACGACCTAAAGGCGAGAACCCTAGATAGATGTGAACTCTTGACATGAAACTTGCAACGCTAACTTGGTCTCATGAAAACCGATATGCAAATGAACTCACAGAGAAATACCTTACTTTAATTCCTGCAACTACTTAGAACTACATGCTATGGATGTTTACTTTTCTTTTCAGTATAATTGTCATTATTAAATTGCTGCAGGCACCTCTTTAAAATATCTAATGTTTCTTAAATTCATATCTGTCGTATATCTTGTCTTGGGATGCTAATCTTTTCTTGCAGACCTTGCTGACATACATTCATGTTTTTGGATGTATGTCAGATCCCGAGTTTAAGCACTAGGAAGATTCTCTCGAGGCGCCTGACTTAGAGGGCCAGAGTTCGCCGTAGATGTTGTCTTCCTTGCAGAGGACTAGTGACATTCACCGTCGTTATCTTTTTGTTTACCTTCAGTTGTTGTTGTTGTCGTTTAGTGTTCGTTTTCTTTTGTTTCTACTTTAGCCCTGCTGTGGCTTGTCTTGTAATTTCGTGTATGCATTATATATCTGGATGTGGCTTTTATCTTTGAATGTTCTGATTTTTCTGATACGCAAATGCAATGACCTCCCATGTGTTTTTATCACAGACGCTTATTGAACTCGGGCTTCACCGCTCCAGTTCAAGCGGACCGCGTAACGTCTTCGCTCCCGGTGTCTTTTGGGAAGCGGGGCGTTACAAGATTCTCATCTACCAATCGTCTTTAAATCGTGATTAGTCTCGTCATCAATCCTACACTTGTAATCATCGTGCCCTTGATTCCCCACTTTAATATAAATTCATTGTGAGCGGATTTACCACAAAACAAAAGAAAGAATAAAGAAGAAAAAGTCCTAAGCGAGGCCCCAAGACCGGCCCTTAACACTCCACCACCCGAAGATTATGTGGCGCCCCGGTCACCTTCACCCGAACCGGCATCGCCTCCCCCCGAGTATCAACCTCATCCTCTTCGTTAGCAGAGGTCATGGTTAACTTGGAGAAGTCGACCTCCAAGGCGCGGTATAACTTCGCCGACTCGCCTCCACTCTCTTGAAGCCCACTTGTAATCCCTCTTCTACACCTTCTGCCCTCATCGACCTCATCATATGGAGATACTCCTCCGACTGGTACTTACGGATGGCCCATGCCTTCTTGGCCTCCAGATCTATCTTCTTCAGCGCCGCCACCTGCCGCTTGAGCACGACGATCTCCACCCCCATTTGGCCTCCACTTCCTCGACATGGGCGTTCATGGCAGTGACCCTTCGACTCTCCTCTTCCTGAAGCTACCCTTCCAGCCCTGCCACGATCTTCTTCTGCTTCACGATCTCCTCCTTCTGGGTCACGTACCACCCCCGGAGCTGCTCCAGCCGATCCTCCCTACCCTGCAGCCTCCCGACGACCTCCTCGAAATTGGCCTCTATCACCCGCAGCTTATCAATGGCTGCCTGGAGATCAACCTTATTCTTCTTATGGGTCGCCTTGAGCCCAATCAAGGAAGTATGATGCTGCAAGGACACCATTGACGTGACCGCCTATAGAAGGAACAGAAAACGTAAGTACACGTGGAAGAAAGAAGACTGGCAGCGTGGAGTAGAGAGGGCAGCAAACCTGCATACTGTGCCAAATTACCGTATCACAAAGGCGCTCTGGACCAACCTTAAACAGGGACTCACGATCCCTTGGCAATGGACTGTTCTTCGCCAGACAAGCTGCAACGCCGGCCTCATCGAACACCGACTCCATGTTGCCCATCGAGTAGCTCGGCACGAAGAGTCCTCCCTTCGAAATGGTATGAAACTCGGCTTTCATCGCCTTAAAGTGGGCGAGCATTGGCTCACAGCTCGAATGACCCGGCTCCCACTGCTCCCAAAGAGGATATCTGTAAGGCCAACGCTCGACCGGAACCCTGCTAGTCCGTGTCGCAGGGGTGCCCTGAGTCAACAAGCTCTGGGGTGTCACCACCTTCTCTCCAGCGCCAAGGTCGCAAAGCAGCCATGCGTCGCCTCACTGACCCTATGGGTATGAACGGCCGTCGCAGGCATCTCCTTCGCTTTATTGTCGTGCTCACCCCTCTCGGTCCCAATGACGACCCCCGAGCTCCGTTTCCGCCCTGACTTCCTTGCCAAGTTCTCGATCGATGCCCCTTGCCTTTCTCATGGGCCGAAATCTTCTTGACCGTCGGCTCCATAGCCATCCTCATCAACTCCTCCCGCAAAAGGTTCATGTCTGCACCTGCAGAGAGAAGAAAGATCAGGGTAAGCGTATAGGGAGAAGGTCACCAAGATCGCAATACCTTCGGGCCAGAAAAAGTGAAGAAATTGGTCGTCCTTAACCAAGTTTGCATGCTTCCGGATCGCTTAGTGGATCTCCTCCAAGATCTTGGAGATCTCCAGGTCTTGTCCCTCCAAGGTCACCCCTCTATTCACTAAGGGATTCAGCGTCCCCTAATTCGAACTCAATACCGAGTCCACCTGCATCACGATAAAGACAAACATCTCCTTTTACTCTCTCACCTCGCTCGACAACTTAAGGATGAGATGTCAGCCCCTCCTCGCACTAACACAATGATACATCCCCTTCTTCTTCGTCTCAAAGAAATACTAGAAGCGCGATAAGCTCGGACTTATCCCACTGACATTGCATAGGACAACGAAGCCAACCATAAAGCTGATGGAGTCCGACGTTAGCTGGAAGAGAGGAAGCTCAAGGAAGTTCAGTAAATGAAGGAGGTGGGGGTTAAGCGGAAACCGCAATCCGAGTTCGAAGGTCGGGTAGTAGACCCCGACTTTGTTATCTCTTGGCGATCAAACCCTTTCATTGGGTTCGGGGAGGCGAATTGCGTAGGGTGGTCGAACTTATTTGGAGCAAATCTCGGTGAGACTGATGATGCTCATTTTGCATTGTATAGCCCTAATATCCATCGGAACCGTGGCCCTGACTCTGCCGAAGCCCAACCCGAGCCCTCGCTCCTTCTTATTGGGCTCCCCTCACACCATCGATGCTGAAGGAACTGCATGACGTGCCTCCCACTCCTCCGGCCACACCATCGTCTCCTCCGCTGCTACTGCTGCACTCCAACGCCCAGGCTCTCCAAAGTACCCCTCTGCGTTCGAATTGAAAGCTAAAGAACCAGAAGAAGCCATTGATAGGTCAAGAAAATACCTAGAAAAGAAGAAGATCAATGGAGCTCCGACGAAGTAATGACCGACGTCGAGATCTCTCGAAAGCAAAGAAGAGAAGAGAAGCCCTTTTGAAATTCGAATGTAAAAACCCTCAACCGCCGCCCCCTCATTCTATCTTATAGAGCTGATCGGGAGATCCCAGTTGTTGAGGGTAGGCCACGTGGCAAGATCCGGGGCAAAATTGGCATCTCGACTTCCCCCCAGAACAGTACGGGACACATGTCGTGCTCCACGTGGCGGGGCTTTCCCCCCAGAACAGACAGTACGGGACACATCTCGTGCTCCACGTGGCGGGGCTTTCCCCCAGAACAGTACGGGACACATGTCGTGCTCCACGTGGCGGGGCTTTCCCCCCAGAACAGTACGGGACACATGTCGTGCTCAACATGGCGGGGCTTCCCCCAGAACAGTACGGGACACATATCGTGCTCCACGTGGCGGGGCTTTCCCCCCAGAACAGTACGAGACACATGTCATGCTCCACATGGCAGGGCGCCTCGGTTGCTCCCCCGCAGCCGAATCGGCATGATGGCTTTGTAGATCCAACGGCCAGTTCTCATTTAATGCCATCAGAGCGGTCACCTCATATTTAATGCTACAGCTGTCATCCAATAGAGAGTGAGACGCGTCATCTGAGCCGATCTTGTCTTCCCGTTTCGGACTCGAATGACATGGGCAATTCTTACGACCTCAAGATCGGCCCGGTCGATCTAAGCCCACATGTTCAAAGCCCTAGTAAACGGCCCTCCCGAATCTCCCTAATGAAAACTAGCTCTAACGAGAAGCTCGCCGAGTCTTAGAGAAGCTCGCCCAAGCAGAGCAGCAAGCTTGTCATCCGAATCAAAGAGAAAAGCCCTCCGGCTGATCGCACACGTTCTACGCTAGCTTGCCCCAGAGTAGCTCGCTCCAGAGGCAGCTCGCCTACATCTCTTCCCCAAAGCAGTCCGCCCAACGAGGGAGGTGACCCGCCACAAATATCACTACCAGTTTCACTACAGACAACGTCTGACAAAAGCGCACATGGCCGCTTCGCCGCCTGACAGTCTGCTAAAAGCGTCCCTGGCCAATTCGCCGCCAGACAGCCTGCCAAAAGTGCGCCTAACGTTTACGGCTTTGACAGTCTGACAAAAGTGCGCCTGACACGTTCGGCACTGACATCATTGGTCGAACCCCTGTCACACTGACACCGCCAGCTCAGCTAAAACAACCGACTCCAGCAGCCTATAAATACACACTCTCCTCCAACGAGAAAGTGGTTGGCTAATCTGTAAGAAACACTAACACATCTACTTATATCAAGGTCGAATATCCTCCACATATTCGTGCCTCCCACACTAGTCCGCCATGCGAGTGCCGATCTGCCTTTGGGATCGCCGAGCGTGTCCGACATTCTTCCAATAGTCACCCGTTGACTTAAGCATCGGAGAGGCTACGGGCTTGCAGCCAGCCCCGGCTTTTTGACGAGTTGTTCTCCCTGCATGTAGCTCGCCTCTGCTGCCGGCGGTTGAAGCGACCTAGGACGACCAACTTCAATCGAAGGGCGACATACTCCGGTTGATGGGCAACCTTGAGATTCTCATCTACCAATCGTCCTCAAATCATGATTAGCCTCGTCATCAACCATACACTTGCAATCATCATGCCATTTAATATAAATTCATTGTGCGCGAATTTACCCCGCAACATGAGCCAATGGGCATATGGACCAGTCTGGGCTGAATTAGGCAAATGCATGCAAGGTCGCATGATTTGCACATCACAGCCAACACATATATTAGTGAGTCGAATCCAAAATGGAAATTCTAGCTTCGACTCCTTCGACTTTAAAGCTAGAACATGACAAAGATAATATACATTATTTTAAGCGAGAGAAAGTTAGAGCTAGAATGAGTTTATTCTTTCCTCGAAGGGAATGCAATTTACAGTCGAAGGGCATTTTTGTCCTTTAACATTACACGCTCTTGTTGTATGTGCAATGTTTAAATGTGATTTATGGAGGATCGGGCCCATGGCCTTCTGCTAGATTTGAACTTGAGAATAATATCAAAAAGACGGCACCTGACCAACTTGGCGTCAGGTGCACTGATGTGGCGGCATCTCATCGGCCGCCAAAAAAGCAATTGTTTTTTTGACGGCCAATGAGAGGCCAGTCAAGTCAGCACATCTGACCCAAGTTGATCAGGTGACCTCTGTCCTACAGTAACCCCTTACATGGATTAATCCCTTTGAACTGTTACGTGGTATATTATTGGTAACCATTTAGGAAACGTTCACAGCTGAAGTTACTGAATGGGCAAGTCTAAAACAAAATATTGTACGTTATGTGATAGCTGACAGGTACGGGTGGGGTGTGTATTTTAGTGGATATTCCTATCAATCCATCCCCGAAGCATCAAATTGCAACGTAGCTTCTAAGTTTCTCAACTATAAATCTTGGCATTATTTGGGTCCAGCAAGACATCTAGACTTTCGCTGTAGCCAGCAGGGATTGAGAAAGGAATTCGTAGAAAATCAAGGATTTATCCCCAAAAAAATGCCTGACGGGGCTTGTGAATAGACCCATCGATTGAAATCAAAAACAAAGTTGAGTTTGATACTACACCATGACAAGGATCCATACGAAGATACCCGCAACACAAAAGAAAATACTAGCTTGACAAACCTGGTATTTCTTCGAGAACAGTGTTTGAAGATCCAATCAGACAAGCCTTGCAAAATCTTTGATGAAACGTTACGCAGCAGCAGCATAGTACTAGTAGTAGCAATATGACAGATAAGTGAATAGAAACACTGGACAAATGACAACTATACTTGTTTCTCAGCAACACACAGTCTACAGTCTTACACCCAAAGCAAAGAATGTTTCATATTCATGACATTAACTGGGGCTCCGAAAAATACCAACAGGGCATAACAAGGCAAGCCAAAAATTGTTCACGCTGGGTAAATTCAACTGACATACGATAAAACAACCAGACAAGGAAACTATCTGTTACGATGTACCCTAGTTCAACAAGCAAATGACAACGTTTAGTCCTGCGGGGACTCACTGCCCCTGGAAGCATGATTGTTATCGCCATCGCCATAATCCCTTGGGCTGGGGCTACGGCCATTTGCCTCCGGGCTCCGGTACTTCTGGCCAGCAGCTGGAGAGACCTCTCTCTCCTGGCTCACAGGGCTCCTGCTGATGTTTCTTTTCGGGCTTCCACTGTAATCTGATCCATTGCGTTCAGCTTGCTTGCGCTCCTTAGGTGGTGGGCTTGCTCTCTCTTGCGGGCTCCTGCTACCGCCGTCAGGAGAAAGGCTGTGCTTCCTCCCCTTTGATGGAGGTGGACTATGCTTCGACTTGGGGCTGTAAGGAGGACTCCTGGATCGCCTGTCCTCCCGGTCTAAGCTGCGCTCTCTCCTCGGTGCAGGAGATCTTGATCGCTCTCTCTTCGGTGCAGGAGATCTTGATCGACTGCAGAGATGAGAGCAATGGTAAGCAGAAGACCAAACATGACAATTGAGACGGTGGAATATGAGAAATGTGTAAAAGAAGATTAGTTAGCAGAAAAAGCAATCATTAACCAACAATGTAACATGATCAGGATCTACCATAATGTTTAAAGCATTTGCCATCAATGATCATGTTTCAACCATAAACAGATAGTTCATAAGAAACAAAAAGAGTGAAGAACAATGGTAGACTACAAGACAGAAGAGCTAAAAGCATCGTAGAAGCTGAATTTGGTCTCCATATATGGTGAGCGAAATCAAACTCAACTTTTAGGAATGTGGTAAATGGATTTTACATGTCAGTCTGAATTTCATCTTTTCAGATATCAATCAAGATCAAACTTTATTTCTTTATTTTAATTCTAGCCACACACAAGTCTAGATGCAGTCAAGTAACGGATATGAGCCTAAACATAGTTACGAGGATCCACGTCGCTAAACTCAAGCACTACAAATAAGGGCTTTGTCGCAGTCATTAAATCCCACACCAGATTCATGGCTTAGCGACTCAAGCACTACAAATAAGGGCTTTGTCGCAGTCATTAAATCCCACACCAGCTTCATGGCTCAACATAATTCAGAGGACTCGTATTAATGTAACTATTTTCGAAAGTTTCAAGGTATAAGATCTAGGATGATGATGATGATGGCGATGATGAATTAAGACTAAAACAGTCAGCATACCTGTAACTGCGACTACGGCTGTAACTCCGGCTCCGGCTCCGGCTCCTCCCACGGCGAGGGCGGGGGGATGGTGATCGCGAATAACTTTTCCCACGCCTTCAGTGCAGAAAATAAATAAATAAATAAAACTGATGTTATAGACAAGCAATGAATAAATACAAATATGAAAAAAACGATGTAAACCTGAGACTCTTTGGGCTGTTGTGGCAGTTCCTTTCTATATGCCCTCTTTCTCCACAGCGATAGCACTTGTTTTTCCAATCCCCAGCATTGCAGTCTCTAGCCCAGTGGCCATCAATACCACAATTGAAGCAGCGACCAGAGCCAGGTGGGGGACCTCTTCCGAGATATTCGCGTGAACCACCTCCAGAGCTACGTGGAGCCTTCAAGTTGAATTGAAAAAAATGATAATGAACATTCACAAAAAATGAGAAGAAGTAAAATACGTTGATACTTGTACACATCAAGTGGCCAGTGATTTACCCCTTTGGCAAATTCCACGATGATACGAGCTCCGTCAAAATCTCTTCCATTTAAGCTATACCTTGCATCATCCGCATCTCTTGGATCGCTAAATTCCTATAATAGCATGGGAAGATGCAAAGCAAACAAAGCAGGAAAAAGGTCATAGTTGATAAGAAACATGAGAAAAACTCCAGCAATCCATATTGATAATACTTGATGACAATCTTAGAAGTGATAAAATAGATAGAAAGAAGATACATACAACAAAGGCGTAGTCGTGCTTCATATCCACATCACGTACTCTGCGCAAATGGTTGCCATAAACAGTAAGCCCATCATTACTAAAGTACCGAAGGGTGTGATACTTCGGCCCTCACAAGATGAACTAAACACCACTTTGTGATTGTAGCCATTTCCATAAAAAGCAATAACATTACAGAAAGAATCGCCAAAGTCTCCTATAAACTTTGCAAGAATAGCCACCAATTCCATCGAGGCCACCCTCTCACCATAGACCTCCAGGTTGGGCAAAACCCAACAACCTTCAACAAGATTGTTCAAGTTAAAACACATGACACCTGGGGTTCAACCTTCTCACGAGACAAAATTTAAAAATAACAATCTGAAGCCAAGCACAATGATGGCTTGGAAATTACTTGTACCCCATATCACCTCGGAATTATCCCACGACCCAACCAGATCCATAGCTTTTCTCAAGCAAAATTACTTAAAATAACACCCTTAGGAAACTACAACGTGATACAGATACCCTAGATCAAACATTCAGCCAATGATCCATAACCCATAACGTTGGAGGAATGCTTTTTCGCTTTTTTAAGTTTTGTATGTTCATATGTAAGAGCGCGTGCGCGCATTTTCTGTAGGGGGGCGGGCAGTGGCGTAACCAATGGCACAACCAAGAATTTTTTTGCCATGGTCAAAGCCAAAGATGACGTAAAGAATATTTTTTTTAAAATATTAAAACAAAAAATTTAATATTAACATGCTTTAATTATTTATTGATAGTAGCTACAAAATAGTATTATACATATATTCAAAATATGATATATAACATATAAAATGTCTATTTAAGTTGAAAAAAATAGTAATACACATATAAACATGCATGTTTATAAAAATAATATTTGATAAACATAGTAATAATTAAAAATTATTTTTTACATTAATTCATATACAAACACATGCAAAGGGAAACAGTAATTGATATAGTTTTTTAACATTAATTTAAAGATAGATGAGAGTGAGAGATAGAGAGAGAAAAGAGTTAGAGAAGTGAGATGTGATGTGATAGAGAGAGAGAGAGAGAGAGCAAGAAAGAAGAAAGTCAGAGAGAGATGGTGATTATACATGATAAAACATTTATTTTTTTCTTGCCTTGAGATGCCCAAGGCAAGTTGTATATAGTTTTGTCCATGAGTGTTGTAATAGCATAGGAATCAAAATCAAAATAAAAGAAAGGGAAAAAAGTAATACTATTAGGAGACGAAATGAAAAGCACACTTTAAATACAAATCACAATAAGTAACAAAAAACATGTAAAAAATAATATAGGACATGCAAAAAATGATAATAATTAATAATTAACATGGAAAAATTGATAATAAGTAATACTTACAATTTACTTAGATCAACCCCAGGAACTTAGGTTTGGTAAACCAATACCTTATCCATGTGGAGATAAAGAGCTAGTGATGGCATATGATTTTCTTTATTTCTATACATACAAAGAATTTAGAATGAAATCCAAAAATTGTAGAAGCATCGAATTAGAATAGATTTCACTTGGAATCAAATCCAGGAACTCAAGTTTGGTGAAACAACGCCAGACCCATTGCACCACAGAGAACAGCGGTTGAAAGGTGATAATAATACTTATTTTATTTTCTTGCCCTGGGCAGCTGTCCAGGGCAAGTTCAATATAGTTACGCTCCCGGGGGGCAGGTGCATGGCTTTTTTTTAATTCAAAGTTAATGAGAAGTTATGCAGACATGCACAAGCAATGGAAAGTAAGAGAGAACATCAAAGCTGCCACATGACATCAGAGAGACAGGAATGCAAGAACATCTAACAAAACAAACATGACATGAATCCTCCATTGGTAGTAGCTAAATTACCTCCCATATCTGCTAAAAAGGTCTTCAAGATCACGTGAACGAGTGCGGGAAGAGAGATGGCCAACATACAACCTCGTGCCACCATATCGATCATCATAGCGAGGCATCTTTTAACTGCAGCTTTCAAACAATGAAGAATGATATGGTTAGTTTCCAAACGGCAGAAAGAATGAGAATATAAAAAAGCACTTGTCAGCCATTAATAAGTACAAGCAAGATAAAATAGTATATAGTGGGAAAGAATTAAGCTGAAAAAGGGAAACCAATTTGGGGAATTGGCTTGTCAGATCCATTGGGAATCTATATCCCAGAAGAAAAAAGTGTCCTCGATGGAGGAAAAAGCTAAAAGCTATTAATGGATTTTTGTGTGTGTTGGGTGGGTGGGTTTGAGAGTAAGCATGTGCAGGTGGATAGAGGGGGTGTTCACATTGCGAATGATCCGTGATCCGGTATTGTCCTATTAGATCATCCTATTGCCAAGTGTAAACCATAACAAGCCGCCATAGAGGCTGTGCCAAAACAAAAGGTAATCATTTGGGTATCGAGCTCATAATGTTGGGCGTTTATTTTAGGATATACACACCAGAAACTATCAACATGAAGTCGAAGAGTCATTTATGTTCAATTAGTGATGCAACGTTTTTGATATAATAATCAATTGAGTCTGAATAGAAAGTACTGAGATTAAACCAAATCGACCAACTTCGGTGAATAGCCACCATATAAAACCATATAACAATTAGATGAACATAATTTAATGATTTTCCTTTAGTAACATTCTGCTAAAACATTTCAGTGGTGATAAACCAAGCCTCAGAAATAACTTTAATTTATTCGTTTAAATTCTGATAATGAACATAGCTTTACTATCATCTAGTGAATTTGAAAGATGACAGAATTGCTTTTCCTTGACAACAAACATAATGCATGGAAAGCTCTTTGAAGAACCAATAGAATTCCATGAGATTAGTTATCGATTGCTTGTGTTAAGCATTTGATTTTCAATCAATTCTGCACAAATAGTTGTGGGAAAGATCCCCAGTGACAACATATCTTAAAGAACTTGCACAAACAAACTAGTACATTCGGTCGGAGGAGCCCCCCTTCATCCGCACTAAAGACTATCTTTCTATTCATTATCCGAATGAAACTATCCATTGATCAGGCTAAGATGATGCCTATGAGACTACTGGTACTAGTGCTGCTACCTATACTGCTATAGCTCCAAAGTCAACTATCCTAAGATTTGAAAGTGATAAATCACAATGGTTCATTATATGCTTTTGAAATTGATGTCAGAGGAGGGCAAAAACAGTATTTTAGCTGCATTAGACCATACAAACCTAGCATAAAATGTCTAAATTCTTAGAACATATTCATGCATCCCCTTGGCGCACGCAATCCTTCAATCAATATAACTAGTAGTATGAACGGTTTCTAACTATTTGTTATCGAATTCAAAAAAACATTGCTTGATGATTTTAGTTCGCTATTTTTTTACTGTGAATTCATGGTAAGAAAAATAAATCTAGACAGAAGACCAGGAATTTATTTAGGTATAAAAATCGATTCTTTTCCAAAGAAAAGAATAACCTTTCCAAGAAATTTTGCTTGAAATGCTATCAAATCAGCACAATCTAACCACCTAAGTCAGTCCAAGATGACGGGGAGCGTAAATAAGATATCAACCGTTACCTAATTACAATCAACAAGCAGACAAGACGAGAGCCAACAACAATTAGAAGATCTCGTTCGGATCTAAATTTAAGTATGTCAACCCCAAACAAGAAATGAAGTTAGCAATATCATCGATTTATTAATAGCATCATAGATCTTTTGGATGGAATGAAGAAATTTAAGGCAAGATCTTAGAAATCGAGGCGCGTACCTGAAGGCTGATAGACGAAAGAAACCCTAGCCGCTCTCTATGCTTTTGCCCGAGACGGAGCAACTTTCCGTTTTTATAGCGAATTGCCGTCCTCGGTACGTACGGATGCGATGCATTTTATTAGAATCAACGGTTAAGATTAAAAGCGTGTTTGATCTTTTCAGTTTTATTCCACACAGTTTGTATCATTTCCATATTTAGTCCTTTATTGCCTTATTTGTCAACAATATTTGCAAACAATGACTCATTATGTTCGTGTTTTTTAAAATTTCGTTTCCCCCACATTTTCTTAATTTGATTTTAGTCCTTTAAACACGCATAGCTTATCATGCATAGATAAATTGGGAAAAGCCGAAAGAGAGGCTAAAATTGTTGATACGACTATTTTGGAGAAGCCCAAGAAACAGAGATCCGAGACCCATCCATGAACGGGAAGCCCACTAGTGAGATTGGACCCGTCAGACGAGGCCCACGGATAAAACCCTATGTCGGGCCGGCCTAGCCCAGGGGACGCACGATCAGCTCGTGCTCCCCCGATACAGCTGTTCCCCTGAATCCGCGGCTCCTTAATGACCATTAAGGAGCCCGTTAATCAACGCTCCCCACGACGCACCCAGGCGCCATGAAGGAGGCGGATCGCGGGGGTGTGAGTGGAGGCGAACGAATGACGTGGATCGGGGGCAATCGTGGCTCGAACCCTATAAGACGATGGCAGGAGCAACCGGAAAAAGGGATCGAATTCCAGGTAACCAAATCTGAGGTACACCATCAACGACCTTATTTTCGCCATAATTTCCCTTCCTCTGTTCGGATCGAGGGTCAGCGTATCGATCTCCTCTCGAGTCGTGCCTACCCCGCCGGGCTCTCATCAGACCTTGATCTGACTTAAGTATCGGAGGGGACTTGGCCGGAACTAATGTCCGGCCCTCCTGACGAGTTATCTCGTCTGTCCAGGAAGGAGCTGAACCGAGGCTCCGAGGCTACCCCTCGGAGCGGAGCGGAGCGGTCCCGCGAGTCGTTAGCACGAGCAGACGTCACTCGGGACTAAGGAGCATTCAAGGCGCCGAGGCTACCCCTCGACGCTCGTCCAGCCGAGGCCGAGCAACCGACCTGGAACCGAGGCTTCCCCTCGTCTCCACGTCGCCTGAAGACCGACGCTCCCACAAGTAGCGTCCGCCCAGCCACAGATCATTTGCCTACCCACGCCGAGAGCACGCGAGCTAGGGGCGACCAAGGGCTCCCTTCAACCCCTTGACCACGTTGACCGTCCAGACGAAGGTCAATGAGCCCGTGGTGCGAAAATACCCGTAAACATCTGGCGCCGTCTGCGGGAACGAACAGGCACCCACGTAAGAACAACCACACCTAACAATGACACGGCCTCACCCCCGGCAGCAACGGAAGGATACGGCCACAGCGAAGGCGCGGGGGCCGTATAGCGGGCGGCGGGACGGAGCCATGACTACTCGGTGCGTATCCCGAACATGGGGTGCGGGTCGACCACGGACCGACCAATCGGAAGACGATGATGTGGAGGGCGGAAACCCTGTACCGCCCCTCCCAACCCGCGAGGGGTGCCGCGGGGGAGAAGCCACGGTCGGGTGAAGCGCTCGTGGTCTCTGCTGTCATCGACACATCCATGGTCAGGCAACTGCTCGTCGATACAGGCAGCTCGTGTGACTTCCTTTTCATGTCGACCCTGGAAAGGATGGGGCTGCGGGACGAGGACTTGGAGTCGAGCTCAGGGCCGGTGATTGGCTTCACCGGTCACTCCGCGCCGATCATCGGGGTGATCCGCCTCCCGGTCACACTCGGGAGTCCTCCTGATTCGGTGACTCTGACGATGGAGTTCGTGGCGCTGAGGATCGGATCAGCGTATATTGGCATCATCGGTCGTCCGCTCCTCAACGCGGTCGGTGCGGTGATCTCGACCCTCCATTGGACGATCAGGTTTCAGACTTCGAGGGGGATCGTCCAAGTCGAGGGCAACACAGGGATGCCGAAGATTTGCTACCAGCTGGCCGACGAGGAACCCGTCGAGCGGCCTAACGATCCAATGGCCTCCCTTGACCTGAGGTACGAACCTAGACCCACTCCCGGGGAAGAACCGTAACTGATCCTTGTCACCAATGTCGAAGGGAGGCTCATCTCCATTGGGTCCGGACTGAGCCCCAGCTTGAGAGACAAGCAGATCGAGTGCTTGGAGGCCAATCTCGACGTCTTCACATGGTCACCCGATGACATGCCGGGTGTAGACCACCGGGTGATCATGCACCAGCTGAACGCCGACCCCAACTTCAAGCCGGTCAGACAGAAAAAGCGAAACTTGGGTGGCGAGAAAAGGAAAGCAGCTTCTGAGGAAGTGGAGCGCCTTCTCGATGCCGGCTTCATCCGGGAAGTCTGGTACCCGAAGTGGCTGTCCAACGTCGTGATGGTCAGGAAGTCCAGTGGGAAGTGGCGAATGTGTGTGGATTTTAGCGATCTCAACAAGGCTTGCCCCAAGGACAGCTACCCACTTCCCCGCATCGATCATCTCGTTGATAGCGCTTCCGGGTATGAGATGCTCAGCTTCATGGACGCTTACTCCGGGTACAATCAAGTCCAGATGGACCCTCGGGATGAAGAAAAGACTTCCTTCACAACGGACCTGTGGACCTTTTGCTACAAGAAGATGCCATTCGGTTTGAGGAACGGTGGAGCAACCTACCACAGAATGGTCAACAAGGTATTCGACTCCCAGATAGGGAGGAACCTGGAGGTCTACGTTGACGACATGCTCGTCAAATCGAAAGAACCAGAAGATCACATCGCGGACCTCAGGGAGACCTTCGAACGGCTGTGGAGGCACGACATTCGGCTCAATCCCACGAAATGCACATTCGGGGTTAGATCAGGCAAGTTCATGGGGTTCATGATCACTAATCGTGGCATTGAGGCCAACCCCGACAAGATCGAGTCATTGATCAACATGCGGGAGTCAAAGACAATCAAGGAGCTATATAGGCTGAATGGACGCATCGTCGCACTGGGGCGTTTCCTGTCCAAGTCAGCGGAGAAGTCCCTCCCGTTCTTCAAGACCCTGAGGAGAGCAATCACCGAGCCTGCCGACAAAAGGAAGACTATACCATGGGATGAAGACTGCACCTGAGCGTTTGCTGACCTCAAGGAGTACCTTCGCAGTCCACCGCTCCTCTCCAAGCCGAGAGAGGGAGAGTCGCTGAGCCTCTACCTGGCCTGTACAGGAGAGGCCGGTGTATTATACCAGCCGAGTCTTGAAAGACGCGGAAGGACGATACACACCTATGGAGAAGCTCGCATACGCCCTCGTGCTCTCGGCCCGAAGACTCCGACCCTACTTCCAAGCCCACACAATATTAGTCCTTATTAATTCTCAACTCGAACGGAACCTCAAGCGACTCGACCGGATGGGAAGGATGTTGAATTGGGGGGTGGAACTGAGCGAGTTCGACCTCCGATTTAAGCCGCGCACGGCCATAAAAGGGCAGGCCCTGGCCGAATTCATCGCTGAGTGCACCATTAAAGGAGGATACCCCCCGAGGACGAAGGCCCGGCTATGGTAAACCCCCAACCTTTGTCTTTCCTTTCAGCTGACCTCTCCCTTACCAACCACTCAGGGTACCAGGACACGTGGGTCGTCCACGTAGATGGATCGGCAACCCGGGCTGGGAGCGGAGCCGGAATCGTGATTCGATCTCCAGAGGGAGGTATCATCGAGTACGCGCTCCGGTTCGAGTTTCCGGCCACCAACAACGTGGCCAAATACGAGGCCGCAATACACGGTTTGAGGCTGGCCAGATGACTCGGCGCAGAGGCCGTACACCTCCTCAACGACTCGAAGCTCGCCATCAACCAAGTGCATGGGAGCTACGAGGCGCGCGAGGAGGCGATGCATAACTATCTTGCCTCGGCAAAAACTGAACTATCCAAGTTCAAGCAAGCTGAGACCCTCCACCACCCACGGTCGGAGAACGCCCGTGCCGACGCCCTCTCCAAGCTGGCCTCCTCCTCGACCATGGAATTTGGTCGAGCCATTTATGTGGAGAATCTCCAATTCCCCAGCACGGGGGAGAGAGAAGTAATGGTCATCGACGAAGACCCCACTTGGATGGACCCGATCATCTTATACCTCTCCAATGGGGACGTACCAACGGACCATGACGAGCGTCGATCCTTGGAGCGAAAAGCACTCCGATACGTGATCCATGAGGGGGCGCTGGACGAAGACGGACCTCCTCCCCTACCTCAAGTGTCTCGGGCCTCGGGAGGCCGACTACGTCCTCCGGGAGGTGCGTGAAGGGATCTGCGGGAATTACCACGGAGGCAAGACGATCGCCCAGAAAATCCTGAGGCAAGGGTATTATTGGCCAACCTTGGTCAACGACGCTACAGGGTACGTCCAAAGAAGCCAGGAGTGCCAGAGGTTTGCAAAACTTGGTTCGTCCCCCTGTCGGAACTCGTCCCAATAATTAGTCTTGTGCATTCGCAAAGTGGGGGCTCGACATCCTCGGACCCTTCACTTCCGGACGAGGGCAGAGGAAATACTTGATCGTAGCGGTGGACTACTTCACCAAGTGGATCGAGGCAGAACCACTTGCCTCCATCACCTGGAAGAAGGCAAAGAGCTTCGTATGGAACTTCGTCATCTCAAGGTTCGGAATTCCCCAAGCCATCGTCACGGACAATGGGAAACAATTCGACTCCGCTGGGTTCAGGGACTTCTACGCGGAGTGGAAGATCAAACTCCTCTTCGCCTCAGTGGCACATCCTCAGACCAATGGGATGGCAAAGGCCACCAACAAGTGCATCATAGAGCCCCTCCGCAAGAAGGTGGAAGCCGCTGAAGGGAAGTGGCCGGAGGAGCTCCCGGGAATACTTTGGTCATACAGGACGACCCACAAGTAGGCCACGGGTGAAACCCCCTTTATGCTCGCATACGGCGCCGAAGCGGTGGTCCCGGTCGAGGTGGGCGAAGAGTCGCTCCGCATAAAGCACTTCGATGAGGATATGAACACGGAAGGCTTGGAACTCGGCCTGGAGCTCCTGGGCGAGCGGAGGGAGCAGGTTTTGGAAACCATCATCCGGCAAAAGCAGAAGGTGGCCCGTTACTACAATTCTTGGGTTAAGGGGAAGAGCTTTCGCCAAGGGGATTTGGTTCTCAGGAAGGCGGCCTTCAGTCCCGAGATCAACCGCAAAGGGAAGCTGGCGGCAAAGTGGGAAGGCCCCTACAAGGTCATAGAAGACCTCGAACCCGCAACCTATTGGCTAGCTAATTCGGGAGGGAAGGTCCTCACCCACACCTGGAACGTCGAACACATGCGCAAGTATTATCAGTGAGATCGGTCACGAATGTACCTCAACCTTCCCGCTATCCGAATAAAAGTACGTAGAAACAGGAACTACTTGCTCCCATCTATGCTCCCTCGAGAGACTCATCCGGGATGAGGAAAGCCTCACTGGAAGAGCGTCTCGAAAAATCGACCGCAAGTCTAGGGAACCAACACCAAGCGGACTCCACGAACAAACTGTTGGCTTGACGCAGGTACCCCTCAATCAGCCAGTCAGGCAGGGGGATCGATCGTAAGGCTGGGGGCAACTCCCCCAGCAGGTCAATCTGTCGTCCAGCCGTCAGACGGGGAGTAGCTCTCCCGGCAGGCTGGACGACACCGCCCGACCATAAGGGTAGGGGCAACTCCCCCAGCAGGTCGGTCGGTTGATCAACCGTAAGGCTGGGGGCAACTCCCCCAGCGGGTAGGTCATAGGGCCGGCCATAAGGCTGGGGGAAACTCCCCCAGCAGGTCGGCCAAAGGGATGACCGTGAGGCTGGGGCAACTCCCCCAGCGGGTGGTCCCAAACGGTCAGTTGTAAGGCTCGGGGTCGCACCCCTAGCGGACTGACCGACATAACCGGCTGTAAGGCTGGGGGCAACTCCCCCAGCATGTCGGAATATCGGTCGGCCCTAAGTCTGGGGGATAGCTTCCCCTAGCTGACCAACCGATCCAACCCACCATAAGGCTGGGGCAACTCCCCCAGCAGGCTGGACAACCGATCGACGAAAGGACCCAAAGACGTGACAACCCTTGAGGACGACAACTCACAAATAAAAACGGAACTTTATTTCCCAGCAAAAAGAAGGGGGGGGGGGGGGGGGGGCGTTACAAAAAACCGAGCGCGGGTTAACAAAAAGCGACAAAGCTAAGAGGTTAAGTCCTCTCACTCTCGTCCGCTCCCGGAGCCCCATCGGGGCCGACGGCAGCCTGCCCGGAAGGCCCATCCCACTCATTATCCCCACCAACGGGATCCGGCTGAAGCTCCTCAAGATTGATCCCTGAGAGCGGAAATCTCTTCTGGATCTCGGACTTGCTGAGGGCGAACCCCCTTTCAAACGCCTCGAACATCGCCTTGGCCACAAAAGACGTGGCGTACTCCTCCACGGCGTCCTGGGCAATCCGGTCCGGATCCACCTCTTCCAACTCACGGATCCGATCCTCGAGGATAGTGACTTAATGTCGGTGCTCTGCCCGCTCCATCTCGGCCTCTCTGGAGCTAGCATTGAGCTGGGACAGAAGAGCACGCTCTTTCTCCTCGGCCGCATCCAGGAGGTCACTGAGCTCCGCAGCACCAGCTGTAACAACTGGGTCGGGACCTACGCCCGCCTCGACCTCCGCCTTGGCGGCCTCCATGAGCTCGGCGATTCGATCCTCCGCCTTAGCCTTCCCAACCAGGGCCAGGGCCTTCTCCCGGTCAGACCTCTCCAGGGTAGCAGAGAGCTCGGCCACCTGAGTCTCCAAGGACTTGATACGCACCTCGGCTAGTTGGCTCGCTTCTTCATCGCCCCCCTCGGCCACGGATCTCCGCACCAAGTCGGTCTTGGACTGCGCGAGACCCGCGAATTGGCGCCTTATCAAGAGCCCAACCGAACCCACCTGCACATGAATGGAGAATGAGGGGTCAGAACCGGCGGAAAGGGCCTCGGAGCATCGGGTTCCGGTAGAACACACCCATAGGCCACACGGTCTTCAGCATATTGACGTTAGAAAAGAGAACGTCGATCCTCCGCTCCCTGGCAGGGACCGCTAACAAGGTATCGAACGCCTCAAGTTCGGCGTTAGTTGGATTGCCTAGCTTGAGAACCAACGTGCATGCAGCCCCCCAGGCGGTCGGGAAGTCCAATTCCGTCGGGAAGCCGACAAAGACGTACTCCCCCTTCCAGCGCTTCAGGGAGCTCGGCAACCCCAACACCAGGCTCTTATTTGGTCGGGCACTAATATAGAGCCAGGCCCCCGTCTAGTGGCGACTCAGCCGATAGAATTGGGCGAAAAGTCGGAGAGACGGATCAACCCCTTTCAGCACGCAGAGGACAACAAACCCGACAAGGCACCCGATAGCGTTGGGGCAGAATTGGCATAAGGCCACCCCGTAAGCACGCAGAAACTCGGGGATGAAAGGATGGAGAGAGAATCGAAGCCCGAACCGAAAGCTCGGTGTAACGACTGCTTTTCATGTATCTGGGTTTATTATAATATAATATATGTTTTGGTGGATTTTCTCCTCTTGTGTGGTTTTCGTCTCCGTAGCTTTCGTTTTCGATCGATTCGTCGTATTTTCTCGTTCCTTCCTTAGGATTGTCGATTTCGAAGTGTGTCATTCGTGACGGACTTCATAACGGTCGTATCTAACTATTAGATCAAGCCTAGGAGTCTTAGGAATCGATCCCGGGGCCCCGCGCTCCGTATCAGAACTTTTTGTGCTCATTAGCCGGTATAAGAAGGGGCACCGACCGACTAGATGACGATCCAGTTGGTCGGCAATCCTTCTTGGACCGACTAGTTGGCTTTCTAAAATTATTCAGGAGTTACTGTTTATCGTTAGTCGGTCTAAGAACGTTGGTTGACCGACTAGGTTGCAAACTAGTCGATCAGCAATGCTTCTTTAACCGACTAACTCATCATCTAAATTTTAGTTGAGTTACTGTTTACTCTTAGTCGGTCTAAGAACATTCATCGACCGACTAGATGCTAAACTAGTCGGTCAGTATTTGTTCATGGACCGACTAACTCTAAAATCCTATTTTCGTTCAGGAGTTACTGTTTGCACTTAGTCGGTCTACGTTGGTCGACCGATCGACTAGTTGCCAAACTAGTCGGTCAGTGGTTGCTCTTTGACCGACTAACCAGTGTTGAAACCCTAATTTCTGGGCAGCCGCCAGCCCACCCTATTTAAACCCAACCCAAACGTTTTCTTCTTCCCCAACACGACCCAAAACCCTAAAATCTTCCCCTTTGAGCCCCCATCTTCCTCCAAGCTTCATTTCTTCATTCCAAGCCTCAAATCCATCATCCAAACCATCCATCCACTCTATCTACCTCTCATCTTCCCCAAAATCTCACCAAAATCCATCAAAACCCCAAATCCCCCAAAACCCTAGTTTCCCCAAACTTCTCCAATCTTTTCCAGATCTGATCCTAGGGTTCCCCGGAGTGTTTCTTCCGCCTCCTCTCGGTAAGAAATCGATCTACCGTTGTTTTCATAACCTATTTATATTTTTATGAAACCCTAATATAATTTCATGTTGTTTGATGATTGGTCCCCCAAAACAGCGATTTCCCCGTAGATTGGCATCCGTGTGACGAAGTGGTCGTCATCCTCGGTGCTAGGCAAGTGAAACTTGCCACTTAGGGTTTAGGCCATGTTTTAGGCCATTTGCTTGTTGTAGGCGTAAAAGAGGCTAGGCGACGAAATGATACTCGCCTAGGCGCAAATTGGGGAACTAGCTTGACAACGAAGCTAGTTCCGACATTTAGCATGTTGCACAATTACCATGTCACGTTTACTTTCCATTAACGGTACGCAAGTTAAATGTCATGGCATTGCATTCTTTAAGTGTTTCTGTGATTGCGTAGCTTCGCTACAAATGCTTGTGTTCCTGGCTCGTGTACCAGAAGCGGGCCATGTGTTGGTTGATAGCCAATGCCCGAATTGCGTGTTTCCGGCTAGGTGCACCCCTACGCCAAATGTTTAAGAATGCGAGCTCATGTGCGGGGCAACCCCAGGCTCACTAGCTGAGCTCATTGTGCGGGGACCCTGGCTCCATTACGTGTGGGTATTGGGGGTAAGAGTTAAGCGACCAATCAACTGGGAGTCTGCCCGATCAGCAACTGCAGTGGTAAGGCGTAAACTCTTGGGTTGGGGTAGTTGTTAAGCGGCCACTCAGCGGATGTGAAACCATTCAGCTGTAAGGCGTAAACATCTACAAAACGACGTGAATAGTGAATTGATTGAGATTGATAGTAGCGTGGCTACTCTTGCCTTGTCTTGTCTTGTCCTGACGATTGTTCTTTTGTATAAATTGTCTTGCCACGTCTTGATTGTGCACTCATGTTATAACTGTCATGTCATGCATACTAAACTGCTAGGTTGCTAGTTGCCTTACTTTCAGTTTCATTGCCCAAGTCTTTTAGACTTGCTGACATGTGCCCCTTTACTCTTTTGGGTGACACATGTTAGATCCTGAGCCTGAGTGCCTTGTTGAGGACGAGGTGTTTGCTGACGCCGAGCCCGAGCTTGTGTTTGACGGGGAGTACGTGGACACTGGGGACCAGTCCTAGTGTTTTCGTTGTGTTTTACTTTTGTTAGACAGTTGTTTTGTTATCGGTGCGTAGCACCTATACTTTGTTGTTGTTGTTGCTTTTGTTGGCCTTGTTCTGGGCCTTTAGACTCTTTTCTTTTAGCCTGGTGGCTTTTCTGGATGTTGGACTTATATTCATGTTGGACTGAGCCTGAGATGTGAGATTTTATTATCAGTCTCTCCTTGTATTATTATTGTTGTTCCGTTGTGGTTACATGGACCTGCTTATGTTTTATTGACGCTTATCGGGTTTGGGGCTTCACAGCTCCACTCTCGTGCGGACCTTTTCACGTCTCGCCTCCATTTTAGGGAAGCGGGTCGTGACAGGTTTTGTTGGTGGCCCATGCAGGTCCTTCTGTAACTGCGATTTTTGGAATAGCTATAATAATATTAGAATGTCCAATAAATTAAGTTCAACGTCCGATGTCATAAGCTATGAGTCTAATCTGATTCGTTTTCTGTGTCACTAGATGGCAGGAAGACGTTTCACCCGTGGTGGGGGTAGTGGTGCGGTCCCTCATGATGAGGAGCCTGAGCGGGAACCCACCAGCGGTGAGATGATGCGGATGATGATCCAGATGATGCAAGTGCAGCAGGGCGTGCTTCTGCAAGTCCAGAATGCTCCACTTGCTCGAGCTGCCCGGGCTCTTCCAGATGCCCCTCGCTCTGAGCCAGGAGCGAAGCAATTTCGGGAGCTGGGTCCCGCATATTTTGATGGTTCTGAGGGTCCTCTGGCTGCCGATGAGTGGATTCGGAACATTGAGGACAATCTGAAGATGGCCAAGATCACCCCGGCTGGATGGGTTGATTTGGCGAAGAGGCAACTCAAGGATAATGCTCGGAATTGGTGGGATGCGGAAGAGAAGATGTTGGTGGAGCCGATCATCTGGGCTACCTTCAAGGCTAGATTTGAGGGTGAGTTCTTCCCGAAGGCTGCCAGGGAGGAGATGCTGCAGCGTTTTATCGATTTGAAGCAAGGGAACTCGTCGGTGGACATGTATCACCAAGAGTTCATGAGGCTGAGTCGGTTTGCACCAAAGATGGTGTAGGACGCTGAGGAGAAGGCTCAGAGGTTCATGCAGGGGCTTGCTTCGGAGCTTCAGAGTTTTGTGACCTCTTCTGACCGGGAGTCTTATCAGAAGGTTCTGGTAGCAGCTAAGAGGCAGGAGCTGCTCGTGAACCAGAGGAGGGGGTCTGTTGTTGGTGCTGGGAAGAGGCCTGTGAAACAGGCGAGAGCTGTGGTTAGACCTGGATTCAGGCCTAATCAGTCCGCTCAGTTTAAGAGGCCAGGAGGGCCTATTCTGAAGTTTTGCCATTTCTGCGGCAAGCCTGGCCACGTCAAGGATCAGTGTCGGAAGTTTTTGGGCCAGTGTCTGGTTTGTGGAGATGCTTCCCATGCCGCGAAGGATTGTCGGCATGCGAATCAGCTGCGGAGGGCTCCTGTTGCAGCACAGCCGTTGCAGCAGCGAGCGTCTGTTCCTGCTGGACGTGGAGCAGCACTTGTTCCACAGGGACAGGCTTTTCGGCAGGCTGTTCCGTCGAGGAGGCAGGCTTTTCTGATGACCGCTGCGGAGAGCGAGGCTGTGGATGAGGTTATCGCAGGTAATCCTCAATCTAGCTGTTACTTTCCTAGCTGGTTTTGATTGTTGGATTGTGTTGTTTGCTTGAACATGGTTGTTTGCTAGACTAGGGTTTGATTGCTAATTGCTTGATTAGGTGTGGTTTTGGTGTGCACATTTCCTGCACGAGTCCTCTTTGACTCTGGTGCATCGATGTGCATTATTTCTCGGAGCTTCGTGGAGAGGCATTCCTTGTCGACGTCCCCTCTTCCCAAGAGTTGGAACATCGTTACATGGAATGGTGTGGTCTCGGTGCATCGTGGTTGCAATTCTTGCTCGTTGGTGGTTTGTGGACATGAGCTTTTCGCTGATTTCATTGTCCACGACATCATCAACTATGATGCAGTTCTTGGGATGGATTGGCTGGCGAGCTTCTATGCTACGATCGACTGCAGGAGGAAGAAGGTGGTGTTCGAGATCCCTGGACATCCAGTATTTGAGTTCAGTCGTGGTAGCAGTTCGCTTGGTCCTGTCAGATTTCGGGCCAGGCCGGTGGAGGCTGTGGCAATGCAGATGGAGCTGGAGTGGCCAGCTGTGGTGCGAGATTTTGGCGACGTCTTCCCCGAAGAGATGTTTGGTTTGCCGCCTGATCGGGCTTTGGAATTTTCTATCGATCTTGTTCCAGGTGCGCAGCCGATTTCGAAGGCGCCGTATCGTATGGCACCTGCAGAATTGGAAGAGTTGCGGAAGCAGTTGGATGAGCTTTTGCAGAAGGGTTATATTAATCCTAGTGTGTCTCCGTGGGGAGCACCGGTGTTGCTGGTGAAGAAGAAGGATGGTTCGCGTCGCATGTGCGTGGACTATCGGGAGTTGAATGCGGTGACCATTAAGAATAAATACCCGTTGCCTCGCATCGATGATATTTTTGATCAGCTTGGAGGTTCGAGGGTGTTTTCAAAATTGGATTTGAGGAGTGGTTACCATCAGTTGAAGGTGAAGAAGGATGATGTTCCGAATACAGCGTTCAGGACGAAGTATGGACACTATGAGTTCGTGGTTATGCCTTTCGGCGTAACTAACGCGCCCGCAGTTTTCATGAATCTGATGAACCTGATTTTCTACGACTTTTTGGATAAGTTTGTCGTTATCTTTATTGACGACATTCTGATCTATTCGAAGTCGGAGGAAGAGCATGCCTCGCACTTAAGGACGGTATTGGAGATCTTGAGGAAGCATCGTTTGTATGCTAAGTTTTCGAAGTGCGAGTTTTGGCTGGATCGAGTTGCTTTTCTCGGGCATGTGGTGACTGGAGATGGTATTTCAGTGGATCCCGAGAAGATTAGGGCCATCAGGGAGTGGCCTGTTCCGTCGTCTGCGTCTGAGATTCGGAGTTTCCTTGGACTTGCTGGTTATTATCGACGATTCATTAAGGACTTTTCTCGTATTGCTGAGCCGATGACCAGGTTGACGCGGAAGGATGTTGCTTTTGCTTGGTCGGGTGATTGTGAGAGTGCTTTTGGCGTTCTGAAGGAGAGGTTGACGACTGCCCCTATTCTTGTTGTGCATGATCGCAGCGGTGGATTTGAGATCTTTTGCGATGCTTCTGACAAGGGTCTCGGTTGTGTGTTGCATCAGCATGGGCATGTTGTGGCGTATGCGTCTCGTCAGCTTAAGGTGCATGAGAAGAATTACCCGACGCATGATTTGGAGTTGGCTGCCGTTGTGTTTGCTCTTAAGATTTGGAGGCACTTCCTGCTGAGTGAGAAAGTGAAGATTTTCACCGATCACAAAAGCTTGAAGTATATTTTCACTCAGAAGGAGCTCAACATGCGACAGCGTCGATGGTTGGAGCTTATGGCGGATTATGAGATTGACTTGCAGTTTCACCCTGGCAAGGTGAATGTGGTTCCGGATGCTTTGAGTAGGCTTCCAGCGGTGATGATTTTGACCTCGCAGTGGGGATTGCAGCAGGATTTTTGCGAGTCTGGCGTGGAGATTGTTCTTCCTGGGGAGGCTTCGTCGTTGATGTACATGCAGGTACAGTCGACGATCGTGGATCGGATTAAGGCTGGCCAGGCTGAGGATCCGAAGCTGGTGAGGATTCGGGAGCAGGTGGAAGCCGGTCTGCGGACTGACTTTTTGATTCATGAGGATGGCTCGCTGAGGTTTGGAGCCAGGCTGTGTGTACCAGCTGGGGATATCAGAGAGGAGTTGATGGTGGAGGCACACAGTTCGCCGTATTCTGTGCATCCTGGTGGCACCAAGATGTACCAGGATCTTCGTCTGAATTATTGGTGGCATGGTATGAAGACGAGTGTGGCTCGGAGTGTAGCCAAGTGCTTGGTTTGCCAGCAAGTGAAGGCGGAGCATCAGCGTACGGCCGGGTTGCTACAACCGCTTCCGATTCCGGAGTGGAAATGGCAACACATCACTATGGATTTCATGACTGGACTACCTCGGAGTCCGAAGTAGAATGACTAGATTTGGGTGATCGTAGATCGATTGACCAAATCTGCGCACTTTATTCCGTTCCGAGTGGGACAGTCCACTGAGGCACTAGCGAGGAGATATATGGAGATAAAATTCTTTTACTCTCCGTTTTATTTCCTTTTCCTAGTTTGGATAGTGATGTAACGTGAATCGTGCAGGAGGTTGTGCGACTTCATGGAGTCCCCGTGAGTATCGTGTCTGACAGAGACACGAGGTTCACATCTCAGTTCTGGCAGAGTTTGCAGAAGAGCTTGGGTACGCGTCTGAGTTTCAGCACGGCGTACCATCCGCAGACGGATGGCCAGTCCGAGAGGACGATTCAGATTTTGGAAGACATGCTGAGGGCGTGCATGTTGGATTTCAAGGGTTCGTGGGAGGACCATCTACATTTGGTGGAGTTCTCTTACAACAACAGCTTCCAGGCGAGTATTGGCATGGCGCCTTTCGCCACTCTTTATGGGAGGAAATGTCGATCGCCATTGAGTTGGGATGACGTTGGTGATCGGGAGTTGTTGGGACCTGAGATGATCGTGGAGGCCGTGGAGATCGTCAGGAATATTCGGGAGAGGTTGAGGATTGCTCAGGACCGTTTTAAGCATTGGGCGGATGCTAAACGTCGTCCTTTGGAATTTCAGCCGGTCGACCATGTGTTCTTGAAGATTTCCTCGTATCGTGGTGTGATTCGTTTTGGGAAGCGTGGGAAGTTGAGCCCGCGATACATTGGACCGTTTGACGTTTTGGAGAGGGTTGGCGAGGTAGCCTATCGCTTGGCCTTGCCGCCATCTTTGGAAGGAGTTCACAATGTTTTCCATGTGTCACAGCTTCGTCGATACATTAGCGATCCATCTCATGCTGTGGATTTTTCGGAGATTACCGTTCGCCCCGATATGACGTATGACCAGCATCCAGTGCAGATTCTGGACAGGCGTCAGAAATCGCTTCGGAACAAGATTGTCAATCTTGTGAGGGTGATGTGGCGACACGGTTCACCTGGAGAGTCTACTTGGGAGAATGAGGATGAGATGCGAGAGCGTTTCCCACTTTTGTTTCCGGACTCGTGGGTATTTGGAAATTCCGAGGACGGAATTTTTCTTAAGTTGGGGAGGATGTAACGACTGCTTTTCATGTATCTGGGTTTATTATAATATAATATATGTTTTGGTGGATTTTCTCCTCTTGTGTGGTTTTCGTCTCCGTAGCTTTCGTTTTCGATCGATTCGTCGTATTTTCTCGTTCCTTCCTTAGGATTGTCGATTTCGAAGTGTGTCATTCGTGACGGACTTCATAACGGTCGTATCTAACTATTAGATCAAGCCTAGGAGTCTTAGGAATCGATCCCGGGGCCCCGCGCTCCGTATCAGAACTTTTTGTGCTCATTAGCCGGTATAAGAAGGGGCACCGACCGACTAGATGACGATCCAGTCGGTCGGCAATCCTTCTTGGACCGACTAGTTGGCTTTCTAAAATTATTCAGGAGTTACTGTTTATCGTTAGTCGGTCTAAGAACGTTGGTTGACCGACTAGGTTGCAAACTAGTCGATCAGCAATGCTTCTTTAACCGACTAACTCATCATCTAAATTTTAGTTGAGTTACTGTTTACTCTTAGTCGGTCTAAGAACGTTCATCGACCGACTAGATGCTAAACTAGTCTGTCAGTATTTGTTCATGGACCGACTAACTCTAAAATCCTATTTTCGTTCAGGAGTTACTGTTTGCACTTAGTCGGTCTACGTTGGTCGACCGACCGACTAGTTGCCAAACTAGTCGGTCAGTGGTTGCTCTTTGACCGACTAACCAGTGTTGAAACCCTAATTTCTGGGCAGCCGCCAGCCCACCCTATTTAAACCCAACCCAAACGTTTTCTTCTTCCCCAACACGACCCAAAACCCTAAAATCTTCCCCTTTGAGCCCCCATCTTCCTCCAAGCTTCATTTCTTCATTCCAAGCCTCAAATCCATCATCCAAACCATCCATCCACTCTATCTACCTCTCATCTTCCCCAAAATCTCACCAAAATCCATCAAAACCCCAAATCCCCCAAAACCCTAGTTTCCACAAACTTCTCCAATCTTTTCCAGATCTGATCCTAGGGTTCCCCGGAGTGTTTCTTCCGCCTCCTCTCGGTAAGAAATCGATCTACCGTTGTTTTCATAACCTATTTATATTTTTATGAAACCCTAATATAATTTCATGTTGTTTGATGATTGGTCCCCCAAAACAGCGATTTCCCCGTAGATTGGCATCCGTGTGACGAAGTGGTCGTCATCCTCGGTGCTAGGCAAGTGAAACTTGCCACTTAGGGTTTAGGCCATGTTTTAGGCCATTTGCTTGTTGTAGGCGTAAAAGAGGCTAGGCGACGAAATGATACTCGCCTAGGCGCAAATTGGGGAACTAGCTTGACAACGAAGCTAGTTCCGACATTTAGCATGTTGCACAATTACCATGTCATGTTTACTTTCCATTAACGGTACGCAAGTTAAATGTCATGTCATTGCATTCTTTAAGTGTTTCTGTGATTGCGTAGCTTCGCTACAAATGCTTGTGTTCCTGGCTCGTGTACCAGAAGCGGGCCATGTGTTGGTTGATAGCCAATGCCCGAATTGCGTGTTTCCGGCTAGGTGCACCCCTACGCCAAATGTTTAAGAATGCGAGCTCATGTGCGGGGCAACCCCAGGCTCACTAGCTGAGCTCATTGTGCGGGGACCCTGGCTCCATTACGTGTGGGTATTGGGGGTAAGAGTTAAGCGACCAATTGTAACGACCCGCTCTCGGGGGACCGTTACTTATTTGGTTTATTCGCAGGTTCCGCAGTTTACCAGTGAAATCAGCATAGCCACAGCTCAGAGATGTATCACAATACTCAAACCAGCGTACAGACGTTATTACAGTCCAAATTAAAGTACAACAACAACCAGCACTCTCTCACACAAATACATGAAGGAAGTACTGAAAGGAAATGCGGAAAAGGAAATACACTGTACAACACACACACCAACAGAAAAGTAACTAAAACTCTGCCGTCTCTGGGTCAATGTAGGCTCCACGAACTCTGAGGCAATCTCTTCGATCAAGTCTTCGTCTGCCGGTGCCATAAATGGAACCGAAGGTAAGTCACAACAATTCTAGCGATAGAAAAAGAGGAGTGCACGAATATGGAGCAGTCTATAGTAAACAAGTGCGGAAAGTAAAACAGGGACAGACAAGCATGCAAGTGCGATAAGTAAAGTACATCTGTCAAGCATGCAAGGGTGACAAGTAAAGTAAAGGTGACCGAGCAATGACACTAGCAATAACCATGACGATAGAAATGACAATAGCAATAATGAGAGTAATTGTGCCTAGCCTAGTTCGTGACTTATAATGCGGGGTGCAATGAGCAACCAAGAGGCCACCTCTTACCACGGGTGCTACCCGGGCGAACTATGCTATGAATACTATGAATACTATGCAATAATCTGTGATCTGTGATGGTTGTCACCGGCTACTATGATGGGTTGCTAGAACCCGCACGGTGACAACAAAGGCTGGACTAGTCGCTCCCGCACCCTCGCTATTATAAGTTACCCCAAAACCCAGTGTCTGTGCAGGTTACCGTTCTTTGCAATTTTTACGAGTCATTTACCATTCTCACATTTCCAGTTACAATCTTTCTGTCAAGCATGCCAATAATCTGTTCAGGTCAATAATTGTTCCGAGACTAGGTGTCAAGTCCTATGTTCATACGAGTACACTATCTATATTTCTAAGGGTAGAATTTACTGTGACTTACCATCGGGATCGTCGTAGTAAGACAAGGTTGAAGCTAGGGCTTCCAAGGATGCTGGTGCACTAGAATCGACACCTGCAAACACAAGAAATCATTAGTTAAAGGCTGCACTATTTTCTATCTATTTTTCTTAATGTGTTCGTATTTTCATTATCGCTTAAAACGGGTTAAAACACTTGCTAATAGTTTTTAGCTGGGCTAGATATGAGGAAAATAATTTTATCTAGGAATAAAATATTTTTCTGAAGCTCGTATGTATTTTTAGGAATTATTGAAAGTTTTAAAACGATTTTTAGAAGTTAAACTTTATTAAAACTAATTTTCTAAATTATAAACTAATTATTTTAATGTTCAAAAAATTATTTAAAAATATATACTCGTAAGAATATTTCATGTGATATGTCAAAATGTTCATCTTAACTAGTAGTTTTATAGACAATTGTATCACAACTAATTTCAGGTAAAATCCGGAAGAAATAATTGATTAGGGTGAATCAGATAGCTTTAAAAATTTATTACGTGAGATATACTTGCCTGATTTCAACGAAACCAGTACCTACGTGTTCGTGACGAAGGCACGGATCTTCTGGTGGCATCCGTTCGTCATTTTGATGACTATAGTAAAAAGTCAATCTTCATGCAAAATCAACTTACATTATAATATTAATATTTAATATAATAATATTACTTTTAAACTCTCGTTTGCCTGCATGTGCGTGGATTCAATTCCGTTCTGCTCTGCTCTTGCTCTTGCTCACGCGCGCGCAGGGTTTCGACTGTACCGCAGTGAGGAGAGGTGGAGCTGGCTCACGGTGGAGGTGAGCTCGGGGACGGACTTTGTGGTTGGCAGCTCTATAATTAAGCTTGAGTTGTTGAAGAGGGGCCCACCACCATTGATTATTAACTGTAGGGATTAAATGAATGCAAGTGGAGTTGTCAGAACTTCCCTCCACTTCGTTGTCACCATGAAGCATGAAGCCTGTATAAAAACAAACATTTATTATTATTTTAAACGATGACCCAAAAAAAACAAAGAAGACCCAAGCTAAAATATCATTCTCCCAGCTCAAGAAAGCTTGGGGTATTTGGGGGCCGGGGTGAGCAGCGATCAGAGTTCGGGGGTGACGGATCGTGTGGCTGCCGGTGGGCGATCAAGGCGGCGACTGCTCGGAGAGGGGCGACGACGGTGACGCTCGGGGGTTCACGGCAGTGGAGAGCGATAGAGCGCCTGAGAGAGGAGGGGGCTCTCGGAGTTGCTTCGTCGAAGCTCTACAACGGCGAGGCGCAGCGGTGACTCGGCGGAGGTGGGTCAAGGCCGGCAAGCGGCGGAGTGTGTCGGGGCAGGGCCTCGCGACGTGGCGGCCTTGGGGCGGAGCAGCATCGGGCTAAGGCGGCGGATCTGGGCGTCACAGCGGCTCCGGGGGAGGCGATGCGGGTGGCGATCCGGAGGTGGGGACGGCGGATGCGGCTCCTCGAATGCGGTGAGGCGATTCGCCTTCCGGCGGCGCGGGGCGATCTGAGGCGGTGGCGGCGACCCAAAGGCGACGACGATGGTGAGGGAGAGAGAGCGGGGAGAGAGAGAGAGACGAGGTGGGAGAGGAGGCTTGAGGTTACCGGTTGAAACAAATGGAAAAGGGCCTTCCTCTTTCCCAGGAGAAGGCTGGGTTATATAATGTACAAAATATTAAATGTTATAATGTGGCAGGTTGCAAGATTGATCAAGTGGGATGAATGAAATTAAATAATTGTGGGATTGTCTCCTTGACAGAGGAGTAAGTAGGGTGGGTGAGAAATAAACCCACCGAAAATGCAGCTGGGTCAGATCATATATAGATTTTGGAAATACAAGTATGTAATTAATGTGGTATTAATCTGGTGGAGGTTGAGTAGCTGTAGGGTTGGTTGGGGGGTTGCCCCAACGTGGAAGCCATGGGTGCAACAGCTAGGCAAGGGTAAATAGGGCTAGTGAAATGGTAATAGTAATAGTAATTAGGTAAAAGTGATTAGCAAGGTGAAAAGTCATTAGCGAAATGTAAATAGTAAACCGGAGGAAATACAAACCTGTTTTCGTAAATGACTCCGAAAAATTATGAAAACATACCCACGGGATCGTATCGTCGCGAGGATCGCGAATACAAGATCCGTTTTGGGATTTGAGTTACGGAAATACTAGTTTTAGGCCAAAACATTTAGAAAGCGGGTTTACGGGTTCAAGGCTGAAATGATATCCGAAAATTACGAAATTAATATGGGGAGCCCTAAATGATCATAGGATGCTACTGTAGAAGTTTGAAAACGTTCTGAAAATGTTTGGATAGAAAATAAATTCGTCGAGCCAAAACGGTAATTTTGGGAGATGAATTTTAACAGGAATGTTTTGGGCATTTGTGGAAATCTGAAATTACTGAAATATCTTATCATTAGTCTAGTGCTTTAAAATATTTTTATAAGAATTTTTGAAATCAGTTTTGTTAGAAAATTCTTGACTGACATTAATAAAGTAAAAATTTTAAAATACGAAAAATACGTGAAGTGAAGTGTTGAAAATTTCCGGTCGTTACACCAATCAACTGGGAGTCTGCCCGATCAGCAACTGCAGTGGTAAGGCGTAAACTCTTGGGTTGGGGTAGTTGTTAAGCGGCCACTCAGCGGATGTGAAACCATTCAGCTGTAAGGCGTAAACATCTACAAAACGACGTGAATAGTGAATTGATTGAGATTGATAGTAGCGTGGCTACTCTTGCCTTGTCTTGTCTTGTCCCGACGATTGTTCTTTTGTATAAATTGTCTTGCCACGTCTTGATTGTGCACTCATGTTATAACTGCCATGTCATGCATACTAAACTGCTAGGTTGCTGGTTGCCTTACTTTCAGTTTCATTGCCCAAGTCTTTTAGACTTGCTGACATGTGCCCCTTTACTCTTTTGGGTGACACATGTTAGATCCTGAGCCTGAGTGCCTTGTTGAGGACGAGGTGTTTGCTGACGCCGAGCCTGAGCTTGTGTTTGACGGGGAGTACGTGGACACTGGGGACCAGTCCTAGTGTCTTCGTTGTGTTTTACTTTTGTTAGACAGTTGTTTTGTTATCGGTGCGTAGCACCTATACTTTGTTGTTGTTGTTGCTTTTGTTGGCCTTGTTCTGGGCCTTTAGACTCTTTTCTTTTAGCCTGGTGGCTTTTCTGGATGTTGGACTTATATTCATGTTGGACTGAGCCTGAGATGTGAGATTTTATTATCAGTCTCTCCTTGTATTATTGTTGTTGTTCCGTTGTGGTTACATGGACCTGCTTATGTTTTATTGACGCTTATCGGGTTTGGGGCTTCACAGCTCTACTCTCGTGCGGACCTTTTCACGTCTCGCCTCCATTTTAGGGAAGCGGGTCGTGACACTCGGCAAGTACACCCCGATTTCCTGAGGGCCAGTGAAGCAGACCCGCTCGTCGGCCGCCGGAGCCTGGGCGGAGCAGGGGGAAGAAGGTAGCTGGTGCGCAGATCCCCAATTGAGGTGGCGCAAACCAACGAGGGCCGATCCGGTACCTCAGGAGGCACCCCCGAGAGCTCTCCCCTATGACGGCACACCACAGTATCGGACCCGCAAGCCGGACCGGGGTCGGCAGCCTCCTTAGCCTGACCCGAACCAGTGGCCGAAGAGGACGACATGAGGCAGAGCTTCGGCAGGACCAAGGAGGGAAGAGAAAGAGGGATGACGATCAGAGAAGCCAAAACCCTCCCACGATGGGCGACAGCTTCCTTTTATATCATCTCCCAGAAGCCATCCTTCGCGTCGTGAAGGCGATCGCATCAGACCGCGTGGCAGAATCTGAAGGCCGACGGCGCTTCGAATCCCACGCCGAAGAGGAGTTCGAAGGGACCGCATCATGATGACCCCCATTTAATGGGCTGGCCTCGACTGACGCGTCTGTCAAACCCCCCAATAGTCACATCGCCCGAACCGAACCGGCTAAACCCAAACGGCTCGGATGATGGGGGCAATTGATACGACTATTTTGGAGAAGCCCAAGAAACAGAGACCCGAGACCCAGCCATAAACGGAAAGCCCACTAGTGAGATTGGGCCCGCCAGACGAGGCCCACGGATAAAACCCTATGTCGGGCCGGCCTAGCCCATGGGACGCACGATCAGCTCGTGCTCCCCCGAGACAGCCGTTCCCCTGAATCCACTGCTCCTTAATGATCATTAAGGAGCCCGTTAATCAACGCTCCCCACGACGCTCGCAGGCGCCATGAAGGAGGTGGATCGTGGGGGCGTGAGTGGAGGCGGACGAAGGACGTGGATCGGGGGCAATCGTGGCTCGAACCCTATAAGAGGATGGAAGGAGCAACCGGGAAAAGTGATCGAATCCCAGGTAACCAAATCTGAGGTACACCATCAACGACCTTATTTTCGCCATAATTTCCCTTCCTCTGTTCGGATCGAGGGTCAGCGTATCGATCTCCTCTCGAGTCGTGCCTATCCCGCTGGGCTCTCATCAAACCTTGATCTGACTTAAGCATCGGAGGGGACTTGGCCAGAACCAAGGTCCCCCCCGACGAGTTCTCTCGTCTGTCCAGGAAGGAGCTGAATCGAGGCTCCGAGGCTACCCCTCGGAGCGGAGCGGTCCCGCGAGTCGTTAGCACGAGCCGACATCACTCGGGACTAAGGAGCATTCAAGGCGCCGAGGCTACCCCTTGACGCTCATCCAGCCGAGGCCGAGCAACCGACTTGGAACCGAGGCTTCCCCTCGTCTCCACGTCGTCTGAAGACCGACGCTCCCACAAGTAGCGTCCGCTCAGCCACGGATCATTCGCCTACCCACGCCGAGAGCACACGAGCTAGGCGTGACCAAGGGCTCCCTTTGACCCCTTGACCACGTTGACCGTCCAGACGAAGGTCAACGAGCCCGTGGTGAGAAAACACCTGTAAACAATTGTAATTCCAAACTTTCTTGTCAATGAAAATTTCCTCTCCTTGTACATGACTTCTACTCTACTCCTTTTAGTTCTCTTAAATTCTAGGGAGGCCTTCGCCTGCTAATGCAGCCCAATATTTTCATGCCTTGGGTCAAAATCCGTTCATTATTTCTAAGCCTGTTTCCAATCTTTTACGCTTGGCCGGATATCTATGTATAACAATTGCCCCTTACTTCGTCATCTGCTATGCATTAGTGTCAAACTGAAGGTACCCACTTCCAACATGGAAATCATTTGCTACAAGATATGGCTACAAGATATGGAAAGATACGATACATTGAATCGGTTGAGATGTTTGCATATCAGTGCAAATCTCTATGAGGTACGATACATGCATTAGTTGACTTGCTCCGATCTTGTACATGCATCAAATCTTTAGGAGATACGATGCATGCATCGGTTGACTTGCTCAAAGCTTGCGCGTGCATCAAATCTCACAAGAAGTTCTTAATATATCTCCTTATAAGATATAATTTGATTATCATGCCTGATAGATAGTGCATGGCCAGTCCATTCCGCATGGTATTGTTATTAAGCGCGGCATGGATATGAAAATTATTTTAGATCAAATGTAAATGTTATTCTTAAGAAATCAAAGGGGAATTCCTCCTCTCCCTACAACTGCGGTGTGCCAACAAATCCACCCAATACTTTTGGGATACATCCATCACTTTTTACCAATCAAACTAAAAAAGAAGAAGAAAGAAAACAAGGAAAGCGAGCAAGAGAGGGGGGAACAAACGAATGAATGAATAAAATAAAAAGGAAATTTGTTTTCCATTCTCATTGTTTACGCTTGCTTTCATCTCTTGCCCCTCTTTTGCATCTCCCCATCATTCTTTGCTTCTGCTTATGGGTCTCTTGATCCCTTTTGGTTCGACATTGTGAAAGCTTAGAGGGAGAAGGGAAGCAAATTGGAAGAGAGTGATGTTGCAGAGGGCTGCAAGCAATGCTTATACGTGGTGGTGGGCTAGTCACATCAGGACCAAGCAATCCAAATGGCTCAACAACGATCTTCAAGGTTTTTTTTTGTTTTCATGTCAGGATCCTGATTTTTCCCCCCTTTCGAATAAAATTACTCCTTTTATTTGATGCGAGAAAATTTTCAAAATGTGTTATTAAGAATATGTTAGAGAATTTTGATGTAATAGAAAAGAAATTAAAAATATTTTTATTTAAATTTATACCCGTCGGCTTTTGGGTCGCAGAGATGGAGGAGAGGGTAAAAGCCATGATCAAGCTCATCGACGAAGACGCCGATTCATTCGCGAAGAAGGCGGAGATGTACTTTCGGCGGCGGCCGGAGCTAATAGGCAGCGTCGAGGAGGCCTACAGAGCATACAAGGCGCTCGCAGACAGGTTCGATCGCATCTCCGGCGAGCTGCACAAAGCCAACCACACAATCGCAACCGCTTTCCCCGACCAAGTGCCGATGATCGACGACGACGACGACGACGACAGCCCCTTCAAGGCAATGCCCACCATCGACCCCGCCGCGCCGCCCGACGCCTCCAAGCTCCCCAAACCGCCCCCGGAGCTCCCCCGCCTCGTCTCGAGAAACAAGAGGATCGAGACGCAGCATGTCGCCCCCCCAAAACCCCAGCATAGGAGAGGCGGCGGCTCTCACGTGACCCCCGAGCAGGCCCAGCAGGAGATCGACAGGCTGCAGAGGAGCATCCTCGTCCTGCAGACCGAGAAGGAGTTCTGCAAGAGCTCCTACCACAGCGGGCTGACCAAGTACTGGGACATCGAGCGGCAGATGACGGAGATGCAGGGGGAGATCTCCCAGCTGCAGGACGAGTTCAACGTCGGGAGCGTCATCGAGGACGACGACGCCCAGGCTCTGATGGCCGCGACGACCCTCAAGTCCTGCGAGGACTCGCTGGTCGGCCTGCAGGAGAAGCAGAAGAAGTCCACGGAGGAGGCGAGGCTGGAGTCCGAAAGGATAGAGGCCGCGAAATGCAAGCTGGAGGCCCTCAAAGGCGAGGAGGCCGGAGCGAATTCAGACACGGCGACGAGCCCTGCGACGGAGACGGAGGAGGCCGAGAGCACTCTCAAGCATGAAAGGTTTGAGCTGCAGTCGATATGCGACAAGGTGAAGGACCTCATCGTGATGAGCTCGGAGTCGAACGTGGCCGAACTGGTCGAGAAAATCGAGCAGCTCGTGGAGAAGGTCATCAGCCTGGAGATCATAGTGTCGTCGCAGACGGCGCAGATAATGACGCTGAGGGCGGAGACCGACGAGCTTCACAAACACCTTCGCGAAGTCGAGGATGACAAGAAGAACTCCAGCGTCGATCCCAGCAGCCTGAACCAGAGGCTAACTCAGGTCGAGGAGCAGCTGCAGAGGATCCTGAATCTCGAAAGGAATGTCAAGAATGAAACCGGCGTCGTGCGAGGCCACTTTGCCGAAGCCTGCGACAGCCTCAACGACCTCTCCGAGAAGCTGCAGTCTCCGAACCAAATCATCGAACAGTCGAAAGATCAAACAACAAAGATCAAGGAGGAGACGAAGGCGGAGGATCCATCGGAAAAAGCCCCGCGGGAATCAGAAGATGAATCTCCCAACTGTCGACTAGATCACGAGGACGAGGACATCACGGAATGGGAGCAATCGATGTTGAATGGGCTTGAGGGCAGAGACAAGGTCCTCATGTACGAGTACACGTCGATCCTTCGAAACTACAAGGACACCAGGAAGAAGCTGGCCGAGATTGAGAAGAGGAACGAAGAGTACCACTCGGAGGTGACGCAGCAAATCCAAGAGCTGAGGTGCGAGAACGCGATCAAGGACGAGGAGATCAAGAACCTAAGGAGAAAGCTGTTCTCGGCCGAATCCATACGCAGATGCTCCATGAAAAAAGCAGCGGACAGCTCTCAAGAAGCAGAGGAGGCTGCTCTGGATCCAGGCGACGAGGAGGAGGTGAAGATATGTCACG
The DNA here is from genome assembly GCA_030789695.1 of Scilla litardierei. Taxonomy (NCBI): domain Eukaryota; kingdom Viridiplantae; phylum Streptophyta; class Magnoliopsida; order Asparagales; family Asparagaceae; genus Scilla; species Scilla litardierei. The sequence continues at coordinate 167,508,622 of CM061137.1, read as the reverse complement.
TAGACGTAGGCCAGCTATCCGCCGCCTCGCCGCTGGAAGATAAATTCAGGGCAGACATCGACACGGTGTTGGACGAGAACTTGGACTTCTGGCTGAGATTCAGCACGTCCTACCACCAGATTCAGAAGTTCAGCTCCTCGTTCAAGGAGCTGCAAGCGGAGGCCGAGAAGGTCACGGCGAGCAAGGATGCAGACGGCGGCGACGGCGGCGACGCAGAGGAGCAAGCGACGAACAAGAAGCTGAGGGAATTCAACACAGAGCTGCAGGTCTGGCTGGAGCACAACGAGGTGCTGCAGAGGGAGCTGCAGTCCCGCTTCGCCTCCCTCTGCAGCATCCAGGAGGAGATCACGAGGGTGACCAAGTCGGACGAGGGGGCCGACGACGCGCTCTTCACGCCGTACCAGGCCGCGAAGTTCCAGGGGGAGGTGATCAACATGCAGGGGGAGAACAACAAGGTCGCCAAGGAGCTGCAGACTGGGCTGGATCATGTGAAGGGGCTGCAGGCGGAGGTTGGTAAGGCCCTGTCCAGGCTGCACGACAAGTTCGAGCCGTCCACGGCCGCCAAGGCCCAGCAGAACCAGTACGGCATGTTCAGGCACTTGTCGACCAAGTCCAGGGTTCCGTTGAAGACCTTCTTGTTCGCGGCGTCCAAGCCGAAGAAGACGTCGATATTTGCTTGCATGAACCCTGTGTATCACCACAGGCACCATGTTGAGATGAGGCAGCAGTCTAAAGTGGCTAAAGTGCCACACTGATAACCAAAACGTGTTTAGTGTTAAGTGTTAACTATACTTGTAACATGTTAGTTTGAATATGTAGATTATTCTTTCAACTCTCTTTTCTTGTGTTAGTTTCTTGTGTTGGTGTTTATATCTTATTTAGACTCCAAGTATGTTCTACTTGTTACCTGTTCATAAACACTTGTTAATGCTGACACCTTCCGAGAACAACACTGAGACCCTTTGAATTGATTGACTAATAGAAGCTAAGTTGCCCTTGGATTTTGAAATTAGAACAGAACAATGTATAGAGAACCACATAGAACATATCTACATCCATAGATAATTTAAGATAGTTTCCGTAAACTAAGCCAATCTTTTGTGATCAAATCCACATGGATCCACATTTCAAAATCTATGTATTCACACCGAAAAATTAGTTTAGCAGACTCAAGATTCAAAATTGGACTGTATTCTTTGTGCATACGGAAGCACAACTTGAAGTAACAATCACTAACTGGGTATTACTTGGGGGTGGGGGAATGGACAAGTTACAGATATTTGATGATTGTTGCACATATAGTTTCTCAGTAGGGAAACCTGAAGGTGGAAATTTGTAAATTTTCCGATAAAAAAGAGAGGAAGCTATTGAAGAGCGCTGATCTACTCCTATATTCAAAATTTGAGTAATAAGTTTGTGAGGGCTGTTAGCTGCAAAATTTCCTATTCTATACATATTATGCTGCAGGAGAGAACAGAGACATTCAGCTTGTCAATCAACAAATCAAAGGTAGGTCAGTTCATCATCAAGTTCATCGTCATTGTCTTCAAAGAGCTTCAAGAATCGTGCTTGATCCTGTTCCCTCTTCCTCTTCTTCCAGTACTTGTGAATTCCCACAATTGCAGCAACCACTAACAGGGTGGTCAGCAAACCAATGAATACCGCGAGAATCACATCCATTTTCTTTTCTGCATGTTCAAACATTGGGTTAGAACATAGGGAAATTTCCAAGTCTGTCAACCTCGCATGGTAAGGGGCACCTTGTAGTTACTTTAAGCTACACGTAGGAAAGCGTATCATAATTCAAAGGTAGATATTTTTCTGGTACACGGTTCTCTATACAAGAGCTGATATGTTGGCATCATCATCCCAAAAAAATATTCCGAATATCATGCAAGAGGTACGCCGCCATGCATTGCTCTTGTATAGAGAACAATGTAGATAGTAGGTGTGTAGGAAAAGACTCTATCAACTGAAAATGGTAATAGAACAGCCAGGAAATGTTGCGAGGCAAAAGATGCACAAATATTAGACATTTAATACTATAAAAATTCTTTAATACTAATTCTGTCACTACTACAAAAAGGACATTTAAAAGCACATATTAGACAGCGCTTGCTAATTATAAGCGATCTTTATTAGAGGCACACATATTAGACATCGCTTCTTTCAGCAAACGATGTTAAAGATCGGATAATAGACACCGCTTCTTTCTGCAAGCAATGTTGCAAGCAATATTGATTTGTATCACCATACATATAATTATATCATAATTATCATCCAAACTTATACTAGTCTTAATTCATTATTAAACCTTTAACGATGAATGACTAGGGATGCTTAGAATAACAAAAAACAGCTATTCAAATATTATTATAAAGAAACATGCAAGCAATATAATAATAACAATAAGAGAAACATTTTATCAATGAAAATGATATAACATAAAGGTCCAAATATTTGGCCTAAGGAAAAACCATTAACATACATTGAATCGCCTTGTTGTCAAACTTCATCCGCTTCTCTTCTGAAATAAGAAAAAAGTAGACGCACCTGAACGTTCGAAAGTGGCTGACTGTAAGTTTCTTATGACACAAAATCTGAAATGGTGACTTGAATTTTAATCTTGCTTGAGAAAGCTTGTTGATGACATGAACTGCAGCCATCATGCTTTCTACCCAGAAGCACGGATGCACTTCTTTGCATGTAGCATGCTTCAACAGGTCTCTACGAGGTGCATATTCTTCCTTTCAGCAACTCCGATTTGCTGAGGGGTATTTAGACAAGTCAGTTGTCACCTTATGTGATTCTTTCGAAGGTATGCATTGAAATTCTCAGAAGTGTACTCTCCTTCGTTATCTGTTCTCAAGTATTGAATCTTTCTTCTAATGCTTGGCTCCACCTCCTTAAATTTCTTAAACACTTTTAAGGTTTCAGATTTTTCTTTCATAAAGTATACCCAGACATAACTTGAGTAACCATCAATGAATGTCACCATGTAGCGTTTCCCACTAATTGATGATTGCTTCACTAGTCCAAATACATCTGAGTGTACTAGCTTCAGAGGTTACTTAGAACTTTACTTTGATTCTTAATAGGAAAGTTGGTGCGCCTTCCCATACTGGCACTCAGCACAAATCGTATCTTTCGAAACCTCCATCTTGGGAATCTTGTTCACGAGTGACTTGTCAGAAATCACCTTCAACTTATGGTAACTGGCATGTCCTAAGAGTAATGACATGGTTCTGCATCATCCTTGTCGGCTTTGTATGTTGACTTGGCTAACATCACATACACTGTGTTCTTTTTTCTCCTTCCAACATATGTGTACCAACAATTTTGACATCTCGATAGACTTTGACATCATTTGAACCGAACACAACATAATTTCATGGACTTGTTAACTATGATACAGATAATAGGTTCTTCTTTATTCCATAAACATGTAGAATGTTTTGTACTTCAACCTTCTTATTACTGTTTTGAGATGTTATTATGGTATCTCCGACGTGCTTAATCAGAAGCTTTGTGTTATCTGCACTTGATCGCTACTCGGTCTCCCTTATATACTGTTAAATTTATGAGCTTCACTTTGCCGCCTGTCAGATGGCTTGCAGCTCCAGAGTCAACAATCCAATGTTTGTTGTAGTCTATACTTCTTCGGTTACCAATGCCTGACTTATGGTAACCAATGCCTGACTTGCCTTTGTGTCTCGTGACAGATCTGAATCCTCTCCTTCGAGATCATTCGCTGCACATGTGGCTAGGATGTCTCGTTCTTCTTTATTGTTTTCTTGAGTGGGTGTCATGGATGCATTTCCTTAGACTGATCTCCTTTTGAAACTAGTAGTCCCTAGCGAAATGTCTCTTCTTTCTACAGTTAAAGCAGTCACTGGTTTTGCGTCCATAACTAATAGAGGTCACTCTTCTTTGTAGCATCCCTTGGATGCTCCTTCTTTTTGGTAGCTCCTCTTAGAGTGCGCCTTTGATTTTTCTTCTTTTGACTGAATAAACTTTGTGTTACTTGGGCTCCTTGCTCATTAATTCTCATGCCTGCTAAATAAGGTCCGCTCCTCTGGCTTCACAGAAAACCTAACCATTTGTTTGGCTAAAGCTTCCTGGTCAGCTAAGATTTTTTCCAATTGTTCCAAAGTTGGTGTGGTAGCCCAACTTTGGGTATCTGTAATGATACTTGTATACTCGAGCAGTAATCCATGAACTATCTTTCTTCTCATCCTTGACTCGGAGATTTGGGATTTATGTTCTAATTCCGAAATATCTCGGTAAATATACTTTATTTTTGTAAAATAATCACTTAGCGTCGTATTTTGTATTTTCTTACTTTAGAGACGTAAGTTCATTTTCTAATAATTAGATGCGTGCATTATTTTTTTTGAGAAAAACGAGTAGCCAAAAATCCCAAGCTTGTTTAGGTATGGTGGCGTACCTGATATGTTCCAACATTGCATCTTCAATGGTAGTCTTGATTGCAAACATGGCTTTAGCGGACTTGATCTTTAATTTTATGAGTGTAGTGGCATCCACGTCTGCAGGTGGGTCTTTTCCCCCTTGATAATGAATAGTAAATCTAGGCTTTTAAGGTAGGACTCCATGCACGTCTTCCAGGTGCTATAATGCTGCTCATTTAATTTCTTTGATAATGCCGACAAAGTTAAATTATGCCATGGTGACTTAGTATGAACTTAGTCAATACTAAGTCAGCTTGGTCTCAAACCAACTAGCTTCACAGTACTGGACTGTGCACAAGCAGTTGCTCCTTGAGCGGAGGATCACTGCACCTTCAAAAATCCGGTCCCAAAGTGCTGAGCTCTAATACCAGATTGTTGATCATTAACTATGAACACTAACTATAACTATTCTTACAGTGCATGAAGAAGATTACACAACACACTTACACTACTTCTCTTTCCCCCACTTACACACTAAACTTTCATGCTACAATTAAGTACTTGCACCATTCAACACATACACACTTCTCAACACACCATACCTCACGATACAACCACCACCACACTACTTCTTAATACACTACAGCACACTCAACCCAACAACACTCCACTAACACCCCCATGCTTATTTATAGACCCCCAAGAGTCGGTGCTTCACAAGTGAAGCTTCTAGTATTTGGGGGTTCCGAATTGTTCTTGGGTTTGGGCTCAAATGTGGGCTATTCTTAACACTAACTACGAGTGAGCGGGATTGTGTCAACTTTGCCATGTCCCAATATTCATTGACTCGGATGAAAGTGGGCACAATCCTCCTAAATTGTTTAGGTTTGAGAAAATGTGGTTGCTAGAGGAGGGATTGTCCTCGTTATCCAACAGAAATGGAATCTCTCGATACATCAACCTGATGTGGTTGTTGTCATTGCTACCAAACTTAAAAGGCTAAGCAAAAGATTGGCGTCTTGGAAGAAAAATGATTTGGTAACATTACCCGATAACAATCTGATCTGTGGGCTGAGATTGAAGCCTTTGAACTGGTGAAGGAATAAATACAGTTTTCCTCCCCATGTATTATTAGAACTCCACTCTAATCACTTCAAGCGTAGATAAACCGTAAAGAAAAATGGCTTCAGCAAGACAATTTGAAAATGGTGTTCTTTCACAAAACAGCCAGTATAAAGATTCAGCGTCATTGCTTCCCTCAATGATGGACCATCGGTGTCTGACTCTGAGGACACTTGAAAGTGCTTGGAAATGAATTTAGATCGTTATTTCGGCCCTCTAATTACAATCATTCCTCTCTGTGGGCCAAACCCGGAAACTCATCTAAACCTCACATCTGGAACCTCAACTTCGTTGTTTGATGAAGTCAAGGATGCGCTCTGGTGGCAAGTAGGCACCGACAAAGCATCAGACCCTATAGGTTCTGATATTTTTCTTCAAAACCATTTGTGATCTTGTAAAAACGATGATATTTTTCTTCAAAACCATTTGTGATCTTGTAAAAACGATGTGCTGAGCAGGCACGGCACGTGAGCGTATGGCCTGTGAGTGTGCGGCCCATGCAAGTGACCCCATCACATGTGTCACGCGTGCATGTGCGGCACTGCATGCAGTGCATGCGCGCGGAGTGACAGTCTCGGATTCCGAATCCGATCTACAAACATACATGTTATCCATTTAAATGGTTTTTCGGTTAAGGTTTTGATGTGATTCTTGTGCGGTTTTCGAGCAAATTTCCTATAAAATTGTGTTATAGAAGATACTCTGGGCAAAACGAGGGCCAATGGAGGGTGTTTGTGAGCTTTTTTCCATTATTCTTTCTTTGAATTCTTCCAGTGTTTGATTGTTCCATTCAAACCAAACTTCATAACGTGTAATCTAAAGATATTGAAGCATTAACGATATCTCCAATTGGACGAACACTAAGTATTGGGTGGAACCAGTATATATCTTGGTATCATGTATATGCTTATCTTTTGTTTTATGTTACCTTCATATATATTGTTGTGTTATGAGTTTTGTAAAGAACACATTAACTTTGTCCATTGGTACAACGATCTTAAAATTTTACGGGGTGATTGCTTTCTTGATAAGCCTATCAAGGGAGCATAGGAGCCTAAGAGAGTTAATCCAATCATCCCCAACAATTGGTATAAGTGCAAGATTCGTGAACAAGTCCAAAGCGATGGTGGAGAGTTCTTCTACAAAAGATGACGCAATCGGAAAGGTAATTGGTTCGAATTCGTATAGGGATGGCTCGTATTCGACGGTTGGAGCGCAATATAGAATTGAAAAGTTTGACGATAAGAAAAACTATGAGATATGTCAGTACAAGATGAAGACAATCTTTAGGAAAGATCATGTCCAGTGTGATGTACGACATGTATAATTAACTGGTAGATATCTCAGAAAGGGAGAAGATGGAGATGGATGACTTGGCTATGACAACCATACAACTTAGTTTATCGGATGAGATGATTTATCAGGTATCCAATGAGACTATCGACCAAAGGATTATGATAAAAGCTCGAGAAGCTGTATCTAAAAGTCACTCACCAACAGGCTAATCCTGCTGAAGACTTTCTTCACTTTTAATATGCGAGACGGGACCTCATTGATGGATCACATGGATTCCTTCAATGGATTAGTGATGATGATGATGGCCATTGGATTGAATGTAAATGCAGAGCACGATACGATGATTCTGCTTTTGTCGTTGTCAAAGCGATACACGATATTGGTTAACACCATAGTCAGTCGGGATACTCTCAGTTTTGAGGATGTGAAGGTGAAGCTCTACAACGAGGAGGTAAGAGACATGAGTTAGTTTGAGCGAATAAATTTCAGACAGCCATGGCCTACTTGCTTCGAGGCGATTCAACACGAGAGACGGCAACATGATGAGATCAAGATTTAAAAACCAGAGGCACTACATGCTATATTTGTAAGAAACCCAGACATTGAAAAAGAGAATACTTAGAGAGGAGTTGCGGTTGTGCATATGGAGGGGAAGCAAGGGGGCGATGAGGCCTACAATGTATTCATAGTATGCTCGTCAGATGTTAAAAATCATGCGTGTGTTATATATTCAAGGGCATCGTTCTACATGACGCCAAATAGAGAGTGCTTTCATATCTACCAGAGGCAGGAGGATGGATCTGTCTTTATGGGTAACACTGAAAATTGTAAGGCTGTTGAAGTTGGTTCGGTGAGGATCAGAATGTTCGATGTCATGGTGCGTACATTCACCAACGTGCGGCATGTTTTAGAATTGATAAAGTAACTGATTTCACTGGGGTGTTGGATTCCATAGGTTGCAAAGTTACAATAGAGAAAGAAGCTCTAAAAATATTGAAAGGTTCGATGGTGGTGATGAGAGGAGAAAAATTGAGGGGCTTATATCTGTTGAAGGAGACGACGATTATATAAGATTCCAGTATCAAAGTTGAGAGTTCACTGGAGACTAATTCGATCAGGCTGTGTCATCACAGACTTAAGCATGTCGTAAAGAAAAGCTTTGAGGCTTTGAAGAATGGTGGTCTGATCAAAGAGATGAACTTCAAGAAGCTAGAGTTTTACGAGAATTGTGTCTATATGAATCAGAGAAATGTTAGTTTTAGCGAGTGGATGCATAACACAAAAGGAATTCTTGAGTATGTCTATACCGATGTTTGGGGTCATACACCTTTAGGTGGAGCTTGTTACTTCATATCGTTCATCGATGATTTCTCTAGAAAATATATTGGTGTATGTGACGAATGAAAAGTCAAAGGCGTTTGAAAAATTCAAGGCATGTGATTCGGGTTGAATATTGCATATTTAACACTTCATTTAGCCCCATGTGCATATATAATATGTATTTGGTCTCTGATATACTCGTATTTAGAATACCATCCTTTATTAGAGAAATCACTTGATTTAGACTCAAAACAGAATTGTATTGAGTATTTTGGCATTCTCATATTTTTCATGTAAAGATCTCGATCTCACGATTCCAACGGCTATTTATTCGTATTTTTCTGAGATCTGTGCTAATTTTTATGAATTTTTGAATGCAGAATACCAATTTAATGAAGAAATACGGCCGAAATACACTTGAAATACGGCGTATATACGCCACCCTCTCATCGCCTCGCCACATGGCGAAATCCTGGAGAAAGCCCGCTCGATCAAGCGGCTCAGACGCGGAGCGACGCGACTGAATCTCGGCCACCCATCGCTCATCCAACGGACAAAACCGGCCCTCTAACGAAGAAGACGCGAATGATCTTATAGTTCACGTGAAGTCACAATGTTACATCCCGACGTTTCATTAACGATTGAGATGAATCCAAGATTGGTTCGGTAGGGGTCAGCGGAGCGGGTCGAAGTCAATGAAGCGGATCCACAAGGGAGCCACGTGTCATCATTTCAGGCGATCCCACCTTGCATCAATGGCCAGGATTTGTTGCGGCAATCGGATAGCGGGTTTAAGCTATTTTGAAGCGGGTTTTGAACCCGCTAAGACCCCAAAACCTGCAATGCTATTATATAAGCGTATTTCTAGGGTTTTGGGGGGTATTCTGGTGTATTTGGGGCTCTAGGAGCCGTATTTTGACGTGAGATTTGGAGGCCATGGAGACAGAGGCAGGAGCTATCATGAAGGAGATCTAAGGTCTATTTGGAGAGATTTGGTGATATTTTTCCTATCTTTAGCCTTGTATTTCACGTATTTGACTTGTATTTGAAGTATTCTTCACGTATTTTTGAGCTTTTGAACATGTATTTGTCTATAAATATGCGTTCTTTTCTCTCTATGCGTGGCTAATCTCTATATGTGTTGGTGTTGATGTAGTTAGGGTGTTCTAATCATTGATTTCGATATCTTTTCGCCCTATATTCACGTTATATTGCGTATTTCATTGATTTCTACATATATGTTATTTGGATATGTTATACAGAGACGTGAGCATGCTTGAATCGAATATGATCTGAGTAAGACTTCTCCGTGATGCGATCCGAGAAGATGTATCGTGACCCGAGAGGGCACTTGTGCGTATTTTCTTCATGAAATCGATGATATACGTAATTACTTTTTGGCAATATTTTATGCACTTTATCGCCACACCTTCCGACGTTCTCGTGCCCTAGCCGGACGAAACGTTGAGTTATAGAAAAGATATTAATAATCATTAATTGCACATACCCTAACGAAATCACTACCAACACATACTCTCTATATTAGTACACTATTATCGAATTCACTGTAATTATCGTAGGATTCTCTTTTATTATTTTAAACCATCGATACCATTACTTATATCTCTGATAGGTGGTTGTTTATTATTGTTTTAGTACTCTTTATAAACTGAAATTCGTGATTTTGCAGGTCAGTTGTCACGTGGATACGATACCTGGACTCACCAGGATTATTACTTGTTCGATCTCCTACATTTGGGAGTAGCGCTCACATCTTTTGAGACGAGGCAGCATGGAAGACCTTTATGGAGATTCAAACGAGGAAGAAGCAGAAAGTACTGAGATCCGACAATGTTGACGAGTTTAATTCTGCTAAGTTTAAGAAATTCTGAGAGAAGCAGGAAGTAAAGAGGTACTTCACTATACCGGGAGATCCGTAATCGAATGGAGTAGCAAAGATGATGAATAAGACACTTCTACAAAAAAACGAGGTGTCTTAGATTTATATCGGGTTTGTCGAAGGGATTTTAAGCCGAAGCTATATCGACAACAGCTTATTTGATAAACAAAATTCCATCTTCAGCGATAGGTGGAAAAATTCCAGAGGATGTTCGAACCATGAAGCGTGGATTTAGATTATCTTCAGCTATTTAGTTGTCTAGTTTATATTTACGAGGAAGGTTATAAGTTCGGTGCCAATAAAAAGAATTGTGTCATGTTAGGATACATAGATAATGTCAAAGATTACAGACTTTAAAGGCCACATACAAAGAAGATCCGGTTGTTCGACAGGTAATGTTTGATGAGTCGACAGTAATGCAAGGAAATGCTTCAAGAAGTACCGAAACAGGTGAAAGCAAAAAGGTACCGAATGAGGTGGATGTGCTAATTCCAAATTGCAAGATCGATATAGATGTTGGTAAATGAGTGGCGATTGATGGTGAGAGTGCACATGATGATACTACAATATGCAATGATGATGGTGGGAGTTCTAGTCGAGGTAGAGATCCTTAATCTATTGTGAATGACTCTATTGCTAGCAAAGTGTGACGGCGCATCGTGAAGACCCCAGCTCGTTACGATGACTACATGAATGTGGCTTATGCATTGCATGCACATAGAGATCCTATGAGAGATAGGTTTGCGGTTGATGCACTGAGGTTGGATATAAACTTAGGGCGATGGTGTGTTAGGAAAGATGTCGACATATTAGCGCATCCCAAAGAAATTCATGAAAAGGAGACTTCGGTGGTGAACATGTCAACTGTGAAGTTTGAGAGCCGCTCAAACTTATTTTCTTTGAAGATGTATTAAGGTGCCATGAGGTGACACAGAGAAACATTAATAGTTTTGTTTCAGATATAGATACATGAAATACGATGAATTCGGAGACACCTTCAAAAAGGGATTCGTTGGTTACTTGGTGACGCTTAGTGCAAAGCTCACCAGTCAAGTGCCCTGGTTTCATGATGACGTGGTTTATTTTTTTGAAGATGGTGGATATGAAGTTTTGACCTGGTTCGAGCTTTATAATTTGTTTGTATGAAGGTGTAGTGTTGAAAAATATGATACAAAACATCAAAAAAATCTCGGAATTGATATATGAATTATGAGAATTTTTGGAGATTTATTGGAGCCTGAAATATTGACTTTCTGAAGCCCATCCCACAACATTATTTCTAGAATTTAATCTGCATAGTAAAAGGATAGCAGCACGGCCCGTGAGCGTGCATCGTGCACATTACGTGTTTCCCGTGCATGCGCGGGGTGCGGGTTTCGGATTCCGAACCTGATCCGAAAACAGACTCGTTAGCTATTTAAATGGTTTTTCAGCTGGGGTTTTAATGTGATTTTTGTGCAATTTTCGAACGAATTTCATATACAAGTTTGCAGCTACATGTAGAAAATACAGAGGGTAAACTGAGGGCAAGGGATGGTTGTTTGAGAGCTTTTTATTGTTTTCTGCTCTGAATTCTTAATAGGTTTGGTTGTTTCCTCCAAACCAAACGTTATAACTTGTAATCCAAATATATTAAAGCATAAGTGATCTTTCTAACGGGGGGCGTACACCAAGTATTGGATGAAACCAACATATATCTTGGTGTCATGTGCATGTTTATTTTTTGTTTTGTGTTACTTTTATATATGTATAAAAGAATTTAATGTAAAAAATGTGGCACCTAACCAACTTGGGTCAGGTGCACTGACATGGCGGCTTACCATTAGCCGTCCATAAAGCAAAAAGTATGTTTTGCTTTATGATTGGCCGTTACGTCAGCGCACCCGACCCAAGTTGGTCAGGTGATATATATAGCAGTGTGACTGGTTTTGTAAAAAACGTCATTAGCTTTACTCGTTGGTTCAACGATCTTGAAATTTCACGAGGCGATTGCTTTCTTGATAAGCCTATCGAGGTTGCATAGGAGCCAAGAGAGGTGATCCAATCACCCCCAAACGGGTCATAACGCGGGAAGTCATTGAAGGCACGACTAGATTAGATAAAATCAACTACCCATATATGGCTCTGATCCTAAAAAGCTAGACCCTATGGAAGTGCATGGTTAAGATCATTGTCAATGTATTGGTAACCCTCTCAAACCGTTGCTTTGGTCGCTTATTAGAGATTATCATACAGGTTTCATTCAAAGTCATAATATCTTGAATGGTACTATGATCACATTAGAAGTCATACACTCATGCCATAAAAAGAACCAAATTATCTCTCTTTTACTTGACTTCAAATAACCCTATGACATGGTTGAGTTGAATTGCCCTATGAAGGTTACATCACTGCGAGGATTTGGTCCTATATGGATCTCGTGGATTTCTAACTAAATCACTTCACCTAAGATTTATGTACTGATCAGCAGCCATAAAGGCAACTACAACATCCGTGTATGTGTGGAATTAGGCACGGAGATTCTTTATCCACTCTCATTTTTGTCTTAGTTGCTGACAGACTCAATGTACTATTAGTAAGGATTTTATAACGCATCTCATTTAAAGTTTTAAAGGGTCTAACAACTTAACTACCTTCGTCAATCTTCAATTTGCAAATGACATCCTGATTTTTAGCAAATGCGACATTAGCGAAGCCATCCATATTAACTGGTTGCTTTATAATCTTAAGCTCCGGTCGGGCCATGTGATCATCTTCTGTAAGAGCATAATCGTGCTTCTTCAGCCATACGGCCAACTCAATAGCCTGACAGCTTGCCTTTTTACCTACAATAGCCTGACAGCTTGCATTTTTGGTTTTCATATGGAAAACTTCCTAATAAAAATAACATGCCTTCCCTTGAAACCGAGCAGGTTGAACTAATTGAATTGACAACCCTTCATTGATCGCATGGAGAAGAAACTCTCATGATGAAAAAGGAGACTTATATCCCTTAGAAATAAAATCACCCCTTTTAATGTTTCCATCCTGTCATGCATTTCTACTTTCTTTCTTTCTTTGCCCTCCCAATTTAAGTGGAGTAAAAACTCGATAAACTAAAGCACAAGTTTCTTTGGTCTGGCCTACCGCTAACAAGCATGACTTTCGTCTCCTCGACCGGTAAAGATCTGTCGTTACAATCTTAAGGCTGGTTGGGAGTCAATAATATTCATAACTTTAATAAAGCCCCTCAGGCTAAGTGGTGGTGGTCCAACTAATCAAATGAGAGGACGTATAACATAACTCATCATTTAAATATACCAGCCTAATTCTTATGTATGGCATGGTAGTCCAATAAATCGAAACAAAAAATGAATCAAACTAAAAAATGAATCGCACTGCTTTGATCTTTTTAAATGGAATTTGATGAGATCGTAACATATCAGAGGCGGCGGCGGCGCAGAGTAGATCATGGTGCGGCTAACTAGCCCATGGGTATTTTTGAAATTTTGGGGGTTTCAAAGGTATTTTGTAAGTCTGGAAAAATCTGTCCTCTAAATATATTTGGGGGTTTTGGGTTAATATTCTTCATGTTAAAACTAAGTGAGTAAACCCTAGACGTAGAGTACAACCCTAGATAGAGAAAGGTTAAGCCTTGTCTCTTAAATTAAAGTCTATGAGAGCAATTTTCTCTCGAAAGAAATCAATTTGTATCTTATATTCCACTTTCATTTATAAAAATTTGAGCTTTACCTCTTCAAACTCTAGTTTTTCTTATCAAATTAGTATCAGAGCATAGCTCCTTGGTGGCGGCAAGAAAGATCGAACCTTTGCAAGAGAAACTTGATATTGAGATCAAGGGATTCAAGAGATCGACAGAGAGAGAATGTTATCGATGGAGGAGAGAATCTCAAATCAAAAATGAAGATGTCTATGGAGATCATAATGAAAAAAGTGAAAGAGATGAATGGAAGCTCTAAATCTATAAGAAGAACAGCATATCAAATCCAGATCTGAGAGAAGATGGAGATCCCAACAAAGATCGGAGGAAAAAGGAGCAAGCTCTGGACAAGGGAAAATGAAAAAATGTGATCTTTGAATGAGATCTACGGGAGAAGGACAACAAATGGCGAGAATGGGAGCATAACCCCGACAACAGCATCTGGAGGGCCACTGGCCCCCAAAATCCTAACGGTGAGCGACCACTGTCTTCAACCCATAGGGTTTCGCGCGGCCTGGGTGCCCATGCCCGACCCCCGCGAGGGCCCGTCAAACCGTGGGGGTCACAAGCCCTCGACGAGCTCCTGAGGGGGTCACAGGCCCCGACAAACCGCATGGTCCTCGCAGGCCCCCTGCACCATAGCAATGGCCTCGTAGGGCCCCCTCTGCGCCACCGCAGGGTCCCCAGCCCCTGACCTGATTAGAGTCAGGGTCGCTGGCCTTGGCGGCTTCCCAAGGAACAACAACCACTTCCTTGGAGTCCAGCAGTCCCACATCACATACGTAGGGCTTTCGAAGTTCGATGCCAAGCACGGGAGTTCGCAACCACTTCAGGGGCTATGGTGGTCGTGATGGTGACCCTTGAAACTTGGTAGATACTGACGGATATCCAGATTGGGGTGACGAGGCTGGGGGAACAACATTGAAGCAGAAGGATGCCCATTTGGTAATGGAGGCGCTACGCAGAATGCCAATCCACAATTCTACTTCGGCCAACAGAGGAGAAGAGCATGGCGTAGAGTGTTTGGACCTGAGAGCAGTGTCCAAAAGCTGAAAATTTCGGTCTTCGAGGGGAAGGATCCTAATGGGTAGATTTGCCACGTGGATAAATATTTTGCGGTGAACTACCTGACGGAGTTAGAGAAGCTGCATGCGACGAGTATTGGCCTGGAAGGAAAGGCACTGTCCTGATTCAAGTGAAGGGAGCAATGGCAATCTGTGAGGAGTTTAAGAACATCTTGTTGGATCGATTTAGAGACACCCAGGACGGAGATTTACATGAGCAGCTCCTTACTCTTAGATAGGATGACACGGTTAGAGACTACAGAGAGATGTTCGAGACACTCTCGGGCCGTGTGAGGGGGATGCTGAATGTGACACTGATTACAAGCTTTACGAAGGGCTCAGGACAGACATCTGAGCTAAGCTTAGCCTACAGAGACTGAAGGGACGGATGGACATGATGGAGCTAGTCCAGATAGTGGAGGATAGACTCACATCAGAGCGACGAAACAAGGAGCTTGGATCGGCTCCACTTTCCGTAGCCAGGCATCTCAAGGAGGACAAAGGGCCCCTAAGGGGGAGTCCAGTCTAAGAGAGTCCAGTTTGGCAAGGAGAGGAGCATCTGTGCCCAGCTTAGTGAATAGTTTAGGCACATGACAGAGGCAGAGATGCAGAACAAGAAGGTGAAGTGGTTGTGTTTATGATGTGATGAAAAAATTACCCCCCGACATTGCTGCCGAGACCACACCCCCTTCAGGTGCTACTAGTGGATGATAATGAGAACGAGGTGTTGATGCGGAAGAAGAGGGGGGAATGTGAGCAGGAGCACTCCCACTTGGACATGGCGAAGGTCTTGCTCAACTCCATAATAGGGTTCACTCCGAACCACACTATGAAGTTAACTATGAGGATTTCAGAGCAGGTCACAGTGTTGATTGATAGTGGACCACCCATAATTTCATATCCAACCGACTGGTGAAGCAGCAGAGATTATGATGGATACCGAGTGTTTCGAAGTGATGATGACGACGTGACAGGTGGAGCACAGTAGAGAAGTATGACACGGCATGATTTTGACTCTAAAAGACACAGATCGTGGATGATTTTTGGCCACTTGACCTGAACCGCACAAATGTCATTTTAGTTATGAGGTGGCTACAGTTCTTGGGGACACGAGAATGAACTGTAAGCTATCGAGGATAGAGTTTCAGGAGGAAGGAAGAGTGGTGATGCTTCAGGAAGACCCTAGCTTGTGTTGAACCAGGGTTTACTTGAAAAACATGGCTAAAACGATCCAAACAGAGGGTAAGGAATTCTTGGTGTAGTTACAAGGGGTGGCAGAGAATGATGTGAAGCACGGGCAAGACATTCCTCCAGTAGTGCAGCAAATTTTGGCTCGGTTCGAGTGTGTATTCCAGACACCTCGTGGGCTACCGTCTTCCCGGGACCACGAGCATGCTATAGACATGTGAGATAGTGTCTTACCTATTAGCATGATGCAATACCGCTTTTTCCAGGTGTAGAAGGGGTAGATTGAGAGAATGATAGCAGGGATGATCCAAGGGAAGTGATGCGGCATAGTGTAAGCCATTTCTCGAGCCCGGTCCCTCTGATGAAGAAGAAGGATGTGAGTTGAAGGTTTTGTATCGACTACAAGACATTGAATAAGGAGACGACGCCAGACAAATTTCATATCCATGTGATTGATGAGCTTCTAGATGAGCTTTATGGAGCAGCAATCTTCTTCAAGATTGACTTGAAGTCTGTGTATCACCATATCCAGATGCTAGATGAGGATGTGACCAAGACTGTTTTCAGGACGCGTGAGGGGCCGCAACGAGTTTTTGATTATGCCATTTGGCTTGACCAATGCACCCGCCACTTTTCAGGCACGAAGAACAAGGTGTTCTGCCCTTATTTGAAAACATTTGTGCGGGTGTTCTTCGATGACATTTTGGTGTACATGCGATCCATAGACACATGTGGAGCACTAAAAGATCATGCTACAGGAGCTTCAGAACCTCCAGCTTTATACCAATAAGAAGAAGTGCATGTTCATCTAGTTAAAGGTGGAGTACCAATGGCAAATGGTGTCGGCGGAGGGGATGTCGACGAACAGATCGAAGATTGCAGCATGACTGACCGACCATGTCCTACCACTCTGCGATGGTTGAGAGTTTGACCGATGGGCAACTACAGAAAGTTCATCAAGAGGTATATCACCATCACCTGGCCACTGATCAAGCAGCTCAATAAAAACAACTTCTAGTTAGACGAGGAAGCTACTCGAGCTTTTAAGGCCTTAAAGAGTGTTATAACGAGTGTACCGAGTTAGCCCTTCCAGATTACAGTCGGCCTTATGTTGTGGAGACTAACGCTTCTTGTTATGAGTTGGGTGCAGTGTTGATGCAGGACCAGAGGACAATGACTTACTTTAGTCAGGTATTGTGATAGCAAGAGCTCGGCTTAAGTCCGTCTATGAGCGCGAGTTGATGGCTATTCTGCTGACAATACAGAAGTGGAGATCATATTTGCTTAGCCATTAATTCATAGTTTGTGAAGATCAGAGAACCCTTAAATACCTATTAGAGTAACAAATGGTGACTAAAGAGCATCAGATGTGGTTGACCAATCTATTAGGATATGATTTTGAGATCCATACATATCGAGGCTGGAGAATAAGGTGGCGGATGCTTTATCACGATGAGGAGTGGATTTATAGTTGGTCGCCTTATTGGTATCAATGATCTTGAATGGGAGCCTTTGATGCGTGAAATTAATAAGGATAATGGCCCAGCAAAGATTTGGTCCATACTTCTACAGGGATCGATGGAATATCCATGGTATTCATTAGAGGGTCAACGTCTTTTATACAAGTATTAAGGCCAAAATGACCAAAACGGTCGTCTAGCTGACGTGGACCCTTCGTGCTGAGTCGGAATCTCGTCAGCGAGTGGAGTGGGACCTTAAGTTGATAGAATTAGGATCGGATGATGGATTTTGATTGGCTTGCGGTGCTCGATCGACCCTCGGGTAGCTTGTACGTCGTCAGATCGAGGCTGAGAAGCTCTGGAGCGACCCTCACAGGAGATTGAGACTCGACGATCTACACCACAAAGAAACGTCAGGGGTGTCGGATCTGGGTCCTGACCCAATCTCCTCCGATGCTTAAGTTAGTACAGGAACTTAAGGAAGAGATGAAGCTTGGAGCAGCTGAGATCGACCCACAGAGGTTTGTCTCAGATCTGACGTCGCAAGCTCTTTAGTGGAAGAAATATATGCTGAAAGAGTAGAGTCTATATATTAGATCGCGTACCATGGGAAGTGGAACCTTTCGATACTTATAGACCTCCTGAATCTTTTTCATGACGTTGAAAAGATAACGGTCATCCATTACGGTGCTATGATCTTTCCCTTTATTAGGAGTAAATGTTGCACACGTTTCCGTTATTTACGAGTCCGCCTTCAATCCCACGTTCGAGAGGTGTGTGTGCAACGGGCGACTGGCTGGTGGGCTTTGGCCGAGTTAATGTCGGTCTCCTCTCGTGGGCTCCGTGGGCCTTAGCCACTCGTCGGTCGAGTCATCTCGAGCGCCGGCTTAATGATTCAACAACGGCCCCCGTTGCACGACCTCAGAGAGTCTGCTTGTTGGGGTCAAGTGACGTTACATCGCATTAATGGGACACGGCAGTCGAGGAATTAGCACTCAAGTTCTAGGCGCCAAAACTCCACCTCGTCGATTCAGACGATTTGCCGGTTCGAAATCCGAAATGCTTAGGGCTTTGGATCTTTGACACGTGTCTCATCATGCAGCTGTCGCCTTGTTGATATAAAACGGTTCCAGTGACAAAGTTCGAAGATACCGTCTTCATCTTTCTTGATTTAGATTCTCCCTTTGAAAGAAATGGCTTCGTCCTCTGTTTCTGTTTCTGAGAGGAGTCTGCTTACCATCATGCAGAAGAACAAGGAGGGGCTGTGGAGCCTGGTCTGATTGCAAATCTGATGTCCAACGTTAGAGCCGATCAGATCCCGAGTTTCAGAGAAACTATGTCCGCCTCGACTATATGATCCGGGTGTCGGGGAGGGATGCAAGGATCCATCGTCCTGGTGACCGGGAAGTCTGGGTTTACGTCAAAGCCTTCCAACGAAGACTTCTATTCCCCATGCACCCCTTCATGCGCTACTTCTTGTGCATCCTGAATATTTCTCTCTGCCAGTTGATGCCGAAAGCAATAGGTGTGTTGATGGGCTTTATAGCCCTGTGTGTGATGAAAGGAATTGAACCGTCGCTAAGATTGTTCAATTACTTCTTCACGATTACTCCTCTCAAGACCCCGGGCTGCTATATGATAATGGCTCGTCGAGACATGAAGCTGTTTGACGACCTCCATTCCTCTAATTCCAAATGAAAAGAGGAGTTCGTGTTTGTGGACTTCTAAGGAGAGGCGAGTTTCTGCACCGGCTGGGGCGTCCCTAACTTAGGCTCTGCTGAAGACAAGTCTTTGACTAGAGAGGAGAAGGAAGCCGCCGATGCATTGACGAGTCTGCCAGAGAATGTGAGGAAGACGAAGTGGCTGTGGTCCGCCGACGTGTTGCATCAAACCGTGTGGACGAAAGGTTGATTCGACCATACCTATCAACTATTCGACCCTCGTTCTATGACTTAACTTGTTTGTTTCTTCTGCAGGCATGATCGGTCTGGAATACCAGGTGGACCCTGCGTTGAGAGATGGAGTTGAGGCTTCCATTAAAGAGGCTGAGGTGAGCATGTTATCTCCTCGGGTGCCGTCTATGGGAGAAAGGGCGGCTCAATCGTCGGAGGATCGACCTGTTGTCGTTGAGAGGGCTACTCAGGTGTCCCGTCTCCAGCGGAAGAAAAAGGAGAAGTCTGCCTCCGAATTCGAGGTGGTTGCAATTGAGGGGAGTCAGGAGGCGGTGGATTCTTCTTAGCACCTCGGAGCCATTTGGGTCGACTGAAGCTGCAGAGCAGATCCCTCAGCAGGAGAGGAAACTCCTTTAGAGGGAGACTCGTGGGAGACCTAGGTCCCTCCGGAGCTCCTTCTGCATGAGTATTCCTGGCCTTGGGAGGCATATTCCCTCCAGTACTATTGTCTTAAAACATCTCTGACGAATTCAGACCGATTTTGCTAGAGAGTTGATCTCCTCAAACTTCATTCGATTGCTCCACGGAGGAACTCATTCGAATGAAGTTTCCGATGAGGCGAGAAGATTCTGCTCTTCTGGAGTGCGGGGCCGCCTCCCGGATTGCTGAAAAAGCGACCCTTTCACGGGACAGGGCTGTCATGGAGAGGGTCGATTACGAGAGGCTTGCGTCGGTGGCCATCCATGCTAACGTCCAGGTAATTACCGCACCAGCATCCATTGTAGGTGATGCAAGCATAGATGCTAACTATCGTGCGTTGTTCGCAGGCTCTCGTGGCCACCGCTGTGTTGCGTCGACGCGTCCCGGTGGTGGCTAATCACGAAGTCACTCTGGGGGCCGTTAGGTCGGCCGTGGAGAAGTCTCAAGTCGAGCTGACTAGGATTCGCCTTCTTTGCGAATCGAGAATGGATCACCTTCAGCGGCTCGATCGTAAGCTACGCGACTCTCGCGAGAGGAAGGCAGAACAAGTCGCTTTGAGAGAACAAGCAGAGAAGGCTCTGTTGGAGGAGAGAGCCAATGCCGAGGCCATAGCGGAGAGAGCAGCCCAAGAATTTAAGGATTCATTTCCCGATTTCGACGTGTTACACATGCAGGGTTATGAACGATGTCGATCGGCAGTGAAGGACCGATTCACTGACCTCTCCGCTGAGATCGACCGGATCCCAGTGCTGTTTCCGGATCTCGATGACGATGATCTAAGTCAGGGGACGGGAGAGGCCGCTCTCATCGGCGAAGTTGTCACCACGACGGGTGACAATGCAGGAGCTAGTGCTTCGGAAGATCAAGAACCTGCTACCGTGCTTAGTGGAGATTTGTAGATCCACTCCTCTCACCCCTGCTTTAATTTTCAAATGTATATGGGTAATTGAGATGTAAATGAAAAAAATTTAGTAGTAAAAATGCCAGAAGAGTTGGCTTGTATATCCTTGTTTGTCGTTGTATCTCTTCGTTTATCGTTTGTTCCAGCCGTGTGGTCGTAATGCCTCGTGGTCCCTTTCGACGGGTTAGATCCTTACTCAAGATGGTTAGGGTTAAGACGTCGAACCGTGTTGGAGGTAGGCCATTCCGTTCGAATGTAAGGGATGTGTTCACTCGATTCACGACCGGTGACGCAAGGGGCTCGTTTTTTTAGCTTCAGTGGTGAAGAGGTGGCCCTTTGACTTACGGCTGACGACATATTAGGGTCGTTCAGTGGCGAAGGGGTGGCCCCTTTGATCTACGGCTGATGACACGTTAGGGTCGTTCAGTGACAAAGGGGTGGCCCTTCGACTTACGGCTGATGACACGATAGGGTCGTTCAGTGGCGAAGGGATGGCCCCTTCGACTTACGGCTAATAACACATTAGGGTCGTTCAGTGGCGAAGGGGTGGCCCTTCGACTTATAACTGACGACATGATAGAGTCGTTCAGTGGCGAAGGGATGTCCACTTCGACTTACGGCTGACGATATGTTAGGGTCGTGCAGTGACGAAGGGGTGGCCCCTTTGACTTACGGCTGACGACACGATATGGTCGTTCAGTGGCGAAGTGGTGGCCCTTCGACTTACGGCTGATGACACGTTAGGGTCGTTCAGTAGCGAAAGTGTGGCACATTAATTTACGGCTGACGACACGATAGGGTCGTTCAGTGGCGAAGTGGTGGCCCCTTCGACTTACGGCTGACGACACGAGATGGTCGTTCAGTGGCGAAGGAGTGGCCCTTTCGACTTACGGCTGACGACACGATAAGGTCGTTCAGTAGCAAATAGTTGGCCCTTCGACTTACGGCTGACGACACGATAAGATCGTTCAGTGGCGAAGGTGTGATCCCTTCGACTTACAGCTGACAATACGTTAGATTCGTTTGGTGGCGAAGGGGTGGCCCTTCGACTTACGGCTGACGACACATTAGAGTCGTTCGGTGGCAAAAGGATGGTCCTTTGACTTACGACTGACGACACGATAGGGTCGTTCGGTGGCGGGGTGGCCCCTTCGACTTACGGCTGACGACACATTAGGATCGTTTAGTAGCGAAAGGGTGGCCCATTCGACTTACAGCTGATGACACGCGAGGGTCGTTTAGTGGCGAAGGGTTGGCCCCTTCGACTTACGGCCGACAACACGATAGGATTGTTCAGTGGGGAAGGGCAGGGGTGGCCCTTCGACTTACGGCTGACAACACGTTAGGGTCGTTCAGTGACGAATGGATGGCCCCTTCGACTTACGGCTGACGACACGTTAGGGTCGTTCAGTTGCGAATGGATGACCCATTCGACTTACGGCTGACGACATGTTAGGGTCGTTTAGTGGCGAAGGGGTGACCCCTTCGACTTACGGCTGACGACACGTTAGGGTCGTTCAGTGGCGTAAGGTTGGCCATTCGACTTTAGCTGACGAAACGATAGAATCGTTGAGTGGCGAAGGGGTGACTCCTTCGACTTACGGCTGACGACACGTTAGGGTCGTTCAGTGGCGAAGGGGTGGCCCCTTCGACTTACGGCTGATGACACATTAGGGTCTATATGGGTTTCATCATCGTGAGTTTGGTTCATCTAGATTTCCCCAAGGATAGTATCCTTTTTTTGAAGGGAGTCTGATGGGAATCTTTTCATAAAATCATAAATGCTTTATCGAAAAAAGTTGTTTCGAAGTAGAATTTATTTGATGAAAAACATGCTTTATTGAAAAAAGTAAAAAGCGTACAGGTCTTTTCGAGATTTGTCGAGTTTTGTCCCACGCTTTTTATTTGACCTCGAGCTTTTAGAATCTCGTTAATCCACCACCTTGGTGACAGGTGACCCTATCATCTTGCCCTTCCACTTCGAGTGTCCCTCTCTTTACTGGATTGATCGGTGACTGAGTTCTTGGGATGTCCACGTTTGACCAGTGCGTCGATCTCCTTCTTGAGTGTCCAGCAGTCGTTGGTATCGTGTCTATAGTCGTTGTGGTACTTACAGAACTTGAGATCGTCTCTCTTCTTATATTTGCCCTTCTTGGCAGATTCTTAGACCAGTTCTTCCCGTGGGGTATAAGCGAGGACCTCCGTCTTGGGTACGCTTGGCCTCGCATAAGTTGGGCGCTCTTTACTTCGAGGGCTTCTCTCGGCCTCTTGTCCCGAGATTCTTGGTGAGAGGTCCCCTGAGTCGATTTTTTCAACCTGGTGTCTCCACGGCAGGCGGGGTGCCTTTTCAAGTAATTTCATTTGGTTCCTCAGCTTCCTCGGAGATGATGAACCAATCTGTTATATTGAACATCTTTGCGAGGTTGTTGGGTGGCAACTGGTGGAGCGTCCTTCGTAAGTGTTTGTTTCGCACCGCTTGAGTGCGAGCTGCGATGACAGTTACATCCGGCGTCTCCTCTACCTCGAGCCTTTCGTCGTTGAATCGCTGGACAAAAGCTCGGATTGACTCCTTCTCATTCTGCTTGAAAGTAAAGAGGTGGGAGGACTTCTTTTTGGGAAGCCGACCCACGACGAATTGCTTGCAGAACTAATCAGCCAATTCATCGAATGACTCGATACAGCCGTCGGGTAATTCTTCGTACCGGCCTTCTGCCCTCTTAAATAGGATAGCGTGGAAGGCTCGGTAAAGGTAGGGCTCATCGGTCCCATGAAGCAGCATCACGTTTAAGTACTTGCAGATGTGCGACCACGGGTCGCCTCTGCCATCGTATGCTGGCAAGGTAGGGAGCTTGAACTTCGGAAGAGAGGGTGCGGAAGTGATGTTATCCTTCAATGGGGTCTACTGAAGCACGGACTGGATGAGCAGGGATTGCCCTTCCCCGCCTTGCATGTACGTAGCTCCCGAAGATCGGTTCGGGATCGCATCTCTTCTCCCATATCCACCTGCAAGATTGAGAGGGGTATAACCTGGAGGAGCGCCGTATATTACCTGATCCAGGATGTTGCGGGTCGCTTCCATATAGTTGAAGGGACCAGGTTCTCCCTGAGAACGAAGGCACAATTGTCAATCCCCCTTTTGTCGTGTTGGTGAGACGTGGGGGTTGTATTGTGCGGACTGATCTCTTGCCGATCCGCTCTCGGATCTCCATGATCCCTTAGCAAGGCTGCGCCTCTAGTCGGTGTCAGGATCGGGTTTGGAGGCGGTAGTTGCTCATTTGTGAGCGGTGGATCTTCCATGCTTTGGCGTATCAGGGTTGCCAGAACATCGAGACTCTTGTCAACCCGCTCCGCGAATTGTCGAATTGCTTCTGGGTCATCTTAGGTTCTTTGGTGGCCTTTGCAGGTCGCTTTAATGGGGACGTAGAGTCCGACGCATCCTCCACCAGGACATTGTTTGTTTTTTGTTTCTCCTTCGGACCTTGGAACTGTCCGATATTGCTGGATACAGCTAACATAGCTTTTTGATCGCTTCGGAATGTCAAGCTGGTTAATGTTTCCTACAAACGGCGTCAAACTGTTAAAGCTAAAAATAAACGAAACGGTTGTCTAGCTGACGGAGACCCTTCGTGCTGAGTCAGAGACTCGTCAGCGAGTGGAGTGTGACCCTACATTGATAGAACCAGGGTCGGATGATGGATGTTGATTGGCTTGTGGTGCTCGATCGATACTCGAGCAGCTTGTACGTCGACAGATCGAGGTTGGGAAGCTCTAGAGCGACCCTCACAGGAGATTGAGACTCGACGATCTACACCACAAAGAAACGTCAGGGGTGTCGGATCTGGGTCCCGACCCAATCTCCTCCGATGCTTAAGTTAGTATAGGAACTTAAGGCAGAGATGGAGCTTGGAGCAGCTGAGATCGACCCAGAGAGGTTTGTCTCAGATCTAACGTCGCAAGCACTTTAGTGGAAGAAATATATGCTGAAAGAGTAGAGTCTATATATTAGATCTCGTACCTTGGAAAGTGGAACCTTTCGGTATTTATAGACAGACCCCTGGATCTTTTTCATGACGTTGGAAAGATAACGGTCCCCCATTACGGTGAAATGATCTTTCCCTTTATTAGGAGTAAATGTTACACACGTTTTCGTTATTTACGAGCCCGCCTTCAATCCCACGTTCGAGAGGTGTGTGTGTAACGGGCGACTGGCTGGTGGGCTTTGGCTGAGTCAATGTCGGTCTCCTCTCATGGGCTCTGTGGGCCATAGCCACCCGTCGGTCGAGTCATCTCGAGTGCCAGCCCAATGATTCAACAAAGGATGATCGGTCTTTCCTAGGACTTCTACACACATCCCGAGCGTATTACATGAGTTTTATGGGAGTGCAGTTGGAGGCCACTTTGGAGTACTCAAAACCTACCCGCGCCTATCTAGAGAGTTATTTTGGGAAGGGATGTGGAAGGACATCGTGAAGATGGTATCAAAATGTGACGTCTACCAGTGTCACAAATATGATGACGGCTCCTGGGGGTTTGCTACAGCCACTATCCTTGCCAGATCGAGTCCGTAAGGAGTTGACAATGGATTTTATTGATGGACTATCGAAATCTGATATGTATCCAATCATCCTTGTGGCAGTGGATTGACTCAGCAAGTATGCCACTTTGTAACGCTCTGACATCTTTACACCGTGTAACATTGGCGATGGTATTTATCAGAGAGGTGGTGAGATAGCATGGGGTCCCGGAGTCCATCGTGTCTGATCATGATTGGGTTTTCCTTAGTCATTTCTGGATAGAGTTATTCAGGAAGCAGGAGACGCTGTTGAAGAGGAGCAGCACTTATTGTCGCAAGACAGATGGCCATATGGAGGTCATCAACAGGAGCATCGAGACATATTCACGATATTTTCAAAGACTCTAAAGTAATATGCAAAGTGGCTGGCATGGACGAAGTATTTGTAGAACATATCTTTTCACACTGTCGTTCAGACCACTCCTTTCCGAGTTCTGTAAGGGCGTGACCCTCTACATCTACTTCACTACGACCATAGTTCTATATCAGTTTCACAGGTGTGGTAGTATTTGTAAAAGAGGGACAGAATGTTGGAGGAGTTAAAGCACCATCTGACAAAGGCCCAACAGTTTATGAAAACACATGCCGATGACATAGGCAAGAGGTACAATTCACAGCGGGTGACAGGGTATATTTGAAGTTGTGGCCCTATCGACAGCGATCTTTGGCACACAATAGGAACGAGAAGTTGTCACCCTGATTTTGTCCTAATACGATTAAGGCTAAGATTCGTCAAGTTATGAATGAATTAAAGTTGCCACCAGAGTCAGCCATCCACCCAATTTTCAATGTATCGCATATTCGTCAGGCAACTGGGGACTACACCACTTCATCACTATCAAAGACTCTGACCGAGGAGATATAGGTGATCTTAGAGCCGGCAGGGCTGAAGGATGTTTGCAGAGGAAATGCAGGGGTGCAGGAGGTGTTGATCCAATGAAAGGGCTTTTTAGATCATGAGATCATTTAGGAGCTGTTTAGAGTTATTGTGCAACGATTCTCAAATTTCCACCTTGAAGACAATGTAGTTCTTTTATGAAGAGTAATGAATAGATTGTAATGTATTTGAGGAGGCAGCGTAGAGCAGATCATGAAGCGGCTAGCTAGCCCAAAGGCATTTTGTAATTTTGGGGTTCAGTGGTATTTTCGTCAATCTGGACAAATTTGTCCACCATATATTTTTGGAGGTTATTCTTCATGTTGAAACTAAGTGAGTAAACCCTAAAAGTATAGTAGAACCCTAGATAGAGAATAGTAAAGATTTATCTCTTGAATTAAAGGCCAGGAGAGCAATTTCATCTCGAAAGAAATCAACTTGTATTTGTATTCCGCTTTCATTTATGACAATATGATGTTTACCTCTTCAAACACTAGTTTTTCCTATTAGAATTCCCATTTTGTGGTGCCTTCCATGTTAGGATAATATTAGAACTTGGCTTAGGCACCAGAATCAATTTCTAACAAGAGTGTTGGTTGCATGCAACGCCATTGAACTGTCATCTCCCTAACCTTTTTGCTTTTTGTCAGATTGGTTGATTCTTTGGTAACCGTGTACTCATATAGGAATAAATGGTAACTCACTCTTAGACAACATGTATCGTCGTCAGAAGCTGTAGTTGAAACGGTTACATTATAACCATGCCAAGAGAGACCATGGCTTGGAGTTAAGATATCACATTTACAGTTTGTTTGATGTATAGATTCATCAATGATGGTGCTGTACAATCCCCAACAGCGCCCAAAATTTAGAAGACTAAAGCACCATGTAAAGTCAGTGATGTTAACCTCATGTGTAAGGGATTGTATGGACCGAACATATATGTTATGTGAATGAAAGAAGCAGAATCCATATATCACCTCTCCTTTAATCGCCCCTTTAAGCTATCACATTAGGAACCTTCATTTAAAGCCTTTTGTATCGCCAAGCACCCTGAGTTAGTGGAAGACCCCTGGATAGAATGGAGATCCTTGCATATCCCTAGCAATCATCGTAAGTTTTGGGATATGTTAGTTCTGTCTACATGTTAGATGATCTATTTAGCAAGAGAAACATCACATTTTTAGAAGCATTACCAAACCTGTGACTTATGTTTACTATGTAATAAATTCTAATTTTGTTTCCTTTGGACAGGTCTTCTGCACGAAGACGATAGAGCTACAATTCCTCGTCTCGATCCACTCGTGATAGATCCTGACAATTCAATAATGAAAATTTTAGATGGAATGATATGTCCGTCTTCCTTGCCTATTCATAAGAGATCCTCGGATCAATGGAGATCCTTTTTAGTCCTAAAAGGATTCAATGTTTGGTTGTTATTTAGCTACCATCTCAAGATGATTCACTTACTCATGGCCATGTTATTTTGTCGTCGTTGTAATGTCTAAGATGCCATGTTTGGTTGTTACTTGCTTGGTGTATCTATAGTGTGGCTCGTTTGTTTGTATTTTAGATTGCTCTTGTAGCACCTCAGGTGCATTAGTTGAACTTTATGTTGCACTAACCTTGCATTAATGAAATACGTATGATGAGTGGGCTTGTACCCCCACCATTTTTCTTATTAAAAAGGCTCTATGAGAGGTGTTTATAGAGCCGGGTCCCATCACACACACATCTGTATATGTCATGTCCACTCACACATAAACATAAATTCACTTAGTAATTCACTTATGTCATACATTAATGTATCCATAGTAATTCACTCTTTCCATGTAATAAATTCACCCAAACATATACGCACCCGCACCCGCACCCGCTCCCCCCCCCCCCCCCCCGGGTCCTACCATCCTTCCACATCATCTCTCTATCCATTCCATCCCAAAACTCAATGATTTTTCTCTTTAAAAAATTTTGTAATTTTTACTCCCAATCATTGATTACTTTAGATCAAATTTGATCCATCCTTCTACTAAATATTTTGTCCTAATTGGCATCCACATTCAAAAACATCATTCTTTTGTATAAAACATATGAACTATTAAGGTCAAACAAATGTATGACATTTAACAAAAGCATGTCTTCAACAATGTGACTATACTGCACAAGATAAATGAGGGTTTAAAATGAAGGATCTTGGGAAAACTTACTTTTTTGTGGGTTGGGGCTGGGGTGTGGTGGGCAGGGAGGATTTCTATTTTTTGGGTCGATTTTCCCTTTGTTTTTGGTTCGGGTGAGCCGGGAGTGGAGCAGAAACGGTTTGGCTGTATCTTGGGGCAAGTGGGATTTGCACCTAGGCCTCTTGTTTACTGCAAAAAAGCTTTAGAACTGGGCTACAATGACATGCAACTTGAGAAGAAACCGATAAACCCATTTGCATGCCACACGGGAGATCACAAGTTGAGAGGCACTACTTCAATCAAACATGACAGAGGATTGTTGATTCCCGTATGGGAGTCATCCAGTTTCTTTATTCAAAAAGAATTGGAGTAAAAGACACAAGAGAAAGTGTTATAAAACTTAAAACTTTACTAATGCTACTCACTGATGATGGCAGGTATGCTGCACCCAGAACATGCAAGTGTGGCATTGAATTCTTTCTCCTTAAAATGCACATAACTTCCATCAACGAAATCATCACGACAAAGCTCCCACTCATCAAACACATCGTCGGATTTTACCTCGTCCATCTCGTACAAACCACATCGCTTGCATTTATTTTCTGGCAGCTCAGTAAGAGGCTGCAAATAAGAGGATTTGCCTGTTAGTTTCTAAGCATGTTCAAACTTAGTTAAAGAGTGTCTAATAATAATGATGTTCCTTGATACATCAAAACCCATAGATTATCATAAAGGAGATTGGAAAACAAGAAAATTTCTTGTAAGAAACTTAGGCAGGAGGAGTTGCAGGTGTTTTGATGAAAGTGTCAACTGTTTTACCAGTTGTGTAGTTCTAGAGCTTTAGATAAATGTTGGACAGTAAAATCAAATAGAGCAACACCACTCGTCAATATTTCTCAAGGCATGCTAGTTGGATTCCCTCAATGAGGAATTCACATTAGGGGTATCTTTTCAGGCCATGGAGACAATTACATTGCATATGTTTCACATAAAAATGCTCTCTCAATGGATTTTTAAATTAATGAGTGATTAATGAGCATTGTCTGAAATGCACTATATTTTAGATAGATCAGCCACATCAGAGGGACACGAGACTATTGTACTGACATACAGAAAATATCTAAAACTTCTTATGATCCATTTGATATAGCATTCCTAATAAGTGTGTCAACCTAGAAAATATGAATGGAGAAATTATGTCCATAAGAAGATTAGCCGATTATGTATATGCTTGAGATGGGTTCAGCATTCAGCCATTGTTATTAATGTCATCATGAAAGTAAGGGGAAGTGCTGGGTTGTATGCCTGACTCAAGCACCTAGTTTTAGAAGCATAAAAGATTAAAGGAAACATTTTCTGGCTATGCTTAAGAGGAAGGATGATATGTGAGTGCTTCAGTGAACTCTAGATGCTTTGCTTCTGCTAATCATCCACATATATAATTGTCAAAGATTGTTAGAAAAAAAGTTTTGGACAAGTAAATAATTCTTTAAAGTTTTTATATGACATTTAATTCAATAAAACCTTTTAAGACAATATGGGATCTTTTCGTATAAACTGACATGCACGGTGTACCTTTAAGTCGTAATTGACCATTTTCGTAGAAACCGACAAGCACGGTATATAAACTTCAATGATCTTAGAAACTCGGGGCTTTCACATCTGAGTTGGGGAGCATTGTAAAAGAGATCCCTCATTAACATAGCAAGAAACAGCTTTATTTACTATAACAATAAAGCAGTATATATTTTTCTTCAAATTTTAACTGTTTAAGACAGGTTTTCCTGGACAAAGTCAGTATCTCAATCTAGGGATGATTTTGGGTAGAGGGCAGGCAACAGGTAAACGGAACCTTAAGAGCTATGGCACCGGCCTTTATCCATAGCACAAAAGTGACTTTTATATGACATAAAAGACAAAGTGAGACAGGTTCTTTCTTTCTAAGACCACAATCAACTGGAATGATCGTCTCAAGTGAAGCTAACTTGGACCTTCTAGTATCATTCACTGTTACTTGGTTTGCTTATAATAGGAACTGTGTGGATTTACATAGCACGATGACTCCAACAATAATGAAGCAATGAAGCAGATATGGAATATTGTTACACATTTAGAGTGTACAAATCTCACCCACTATTTGAAACTGTAACAGTACAGATGAAATTCAACCTCATCACAATGGATCAGGAAAGCTGATGAAGTCAGACAACAACAGATACCACCATGACAAACATCTACAAATTAAAGGGTAGGTGTATCATGATTACTTTTTGCAACACCATTATTTAATTCCATGTAGCTCTTTGGCCAATATTATGCTTCAACATGAATGTCCCAAGAACAATTCCTATGGTATGCACCTTACACCTAACATTCTTCATCTATTCTATGGTAATCTAAGGGAATTTAAAGAGTTGCTCCTAGGCCAAAAGAGCTTAAACTGTATTGCCAAATAAATAAATAAATAAACTCATGCCTAACTGCCCACCGACTGGCCCTTGGTGTTCATGGCAAAGTCATCTCTTGCAAAAAGTTTGCCTTGCCCAGTAATGGGCCTCAAAAATATCTGGTGGTTGGTATCAGCTCATGGCTGGTTCCAACGATTGAGTAAATTCTACCATGCACCCTTCTTTTTGATGCATCATGCTCCATAAACAACCCCAGTTCGATATGAAAATGTCGCAACAATGATGATGATAATGATTAAATGAGAGATAGACGCCATGTAAAAGAAACTGATATGAAGTAGATTAATTGATGTAAAAAAGAAGTGTTTTCTAACAAGTTCATCATTGCATATGTGACCCTTAGCATAAGTCCATTATTATAATTTTTTATTTTTTTCAGTATTTATATTTCAATACTTGATGTTTCAAACTCAACACAAAGTACGATCGCGAAAGTCAGCACCAAATAGACAGGATAAGATATAGCTATGAAGGTGATGAAACATTAAAGTGATCAATTCTTAAGTATCGATATTAGATAGTAAGTATGAACCTGCCAAGATTCTTCTCCCTTGAAAGTGTAGAGAAAATCTTTCTCCTTTACATCTGGCAAAATGGTCTTGTTCTCTCCTTTGCAGGAAAAGTAAACAGTTGGTGCAGGAGCCACCAACTCATGAGTTCTAAAAATTTGGATTGAACCAAGTGTAATAACCTCTGATGAATATATTCCTACAAGAATAGATTTTTGAGGAAATTTCATGCAAGAATATATACTAAATACATTTGATAAAAGCAAAAAATATAACCAATCAGTTGAAAACATAACCCAAGCCTTGGAGCATGAACACAACGCATAAATATGATAATAATTAATGGTCAAATTCAATCTTTATGACAAAGCCTCTTCCTTATAGTCGCGTTAGTTGAGATTTAGAACTGGTTGGTAGAGGGTTAATCTCAAGTTAGCGGAACATAAAATTTTATCAAACTTTTGTGAAGCCTCCCCAGCTACAATTTTCACTGAAATTTCAATGCCCCTCCGTATCGGAGTGTAGATGTAGAACAAGGAACTTTCACACATGCATGTGAACGCGCAAAGCAACAGAAAATGAAATCATTTGATTATTATAACACATAGAAAGTATACATATTAGCAAACAACAACACTAACAGTGGGGGATAATCACACAATTTGTATTCAAGTAGCTCAAATCGCGGGACAAAATGAGCAGATAACCCGATTTGATACCATGAATTATGAGCGGTCTCTGGAAGTCGTTTGGCATGCATCTGCATCGCCGAACAAAAATTGTTATCCTCTATATTTATATACGAACTAAAAGGTTGTGCATGGATTCCATCCTAGGAGCACAGTACACATCTAGATTTAAGGAATGAATTTCAAAAGTCCTAATGCACACATTTCTAATACATTTTTTTTTGCAGTCAAGCCATATATATTATAATGTATGCCATGTGACAACACCGCTAAAAAGAGTTTGAATATGTCCTCCTCTCGATGTCACCTATTAACAGTAAACAACCATCCAAAGCTTTGGCCAAAAGATGTGATTGGCAAGGCAAAGGAGTTCTTTTAAACGCCCCAATATAATACCTTCCCATAATGTAAAAATGTAAATATGTATGTATCTTGATGCTTTTGCACATGCTCCCTTACACACTTGAAATTGAAGATGTTATATTCACGTCCCTTAACTCCTTATCTGCCAATACATCTTTATATAAATCTTATATATTACATTATTTTCATGCATGTCCGTTATACTTATAGTTTGCTTCTAAAACAAAGGTTGCACAATCCACATATGTTAGATAAGCTTTTGTGCAAATGACTAAGATGTAAGCACTTTCAAAGTACGGACATTTCAACTTTTGGAATCCTACAGTCCACGGCAATTTCAGATTGAAGAGTTGCCATTGGGTCATTAATCATTCCTCTTAGACTTCGGCCTTGATACACCCGATAGCCCTAATATACAAACTCACATGTCTGTGTGAAACAAGTTGCTAATGCCCCTCATCAATCACTTTGACGGCATACATTATCCAACACGGTGTTTACATACGCATGGAGGACTTTGGTCCTTTAGAGCACAAGTGCACACTGCTATGCATGTGATGCCTATTATGAGGATGCATCACACATTCTTCTTCAACGTCCACCAGCCAAGTCAGTTTGGAATCAACCAAATGTATGACTAGATACTGCTAGATTCAGAACTTGTGATCAGCTCCTAGCAGCACTTAGCAGCCACATAATCAGTAGTTGCATGTCCCAAAGTCCTAATCCACATTACATGAGAAGTTTGATAGGCAAGATGTAATCTCACGTTTTCAGATGTGAACTTAACAGTCGATGGTATTCTCACTAAGAGCGTGGTTTATAATTATGACTCGACTACCACTCAGTCCTCATCTCTTTCAACCTTAATCAACTTTATAAAATACGTGGCAACTTCATCCAAGTGCTCGCTTCCCAGTCAACAATGATGCAAGACACGTGTGTCTTAATCAACAATGGGCTGGTTATCAAAGGACAAGCAAGGCCTCGTGCATCATATCTGTTCTGGAAGTGTTCATGCCCCTAACGCGAGTACATATTGGTCGTTTGAATGCCATAAAGTGGTGCACCACTCATTCGACATCGAGAATTCATGTGTTTGGTGACAAATGCAACACAATTCGTTGGATTTTAGACCTTTTGTAGCGCCCTTGGTGCCGGCTCACATATTGATGGTGCCGGCTCACACATTGAAAGCAGGTGACTCCTAACATAGAACATGCATATCTTAGTTTCAACAGTCGATTCACCAATCAAGCGTCATATATCATCATAGCTGCAACTGATCGTCTGAACATATTTGGAACTTGGTCTTCTCTAGTTCCACAAGCACTTGTCTAGGAGCTTGATATGCATCCTTGATTAAATAAAATGGTTAAGGTCTTATTCCTTTAAAAAAACTTCAGAATCATGTTGTGTAGGCCGTAGGGCACATTGTAAGTGCGACTCTTCTTGTGACATCATTTCTATTTTGGCATACAATTTAAGAATTTAATTTGGATAGGTGCTTCATGTCCTGTTGTGACCATGAAATCATGTACATGCCACCTAGGTAGTATGTACCAAAAGATGGGAGTTTCTACCGCATTGCCAATTGAAAACTTAGCATACTTGCAAAAATACCACCACTAGGTTTAGCTACGTAGAAGTTATGAAACTGTGATGAGGCTCATCCTTCCTTCCAAGCTTGCACAATATTGGGTTAAGCTCAATATTGAGTTTACTAGCTTCAAGACCTTGTTTGTTTCCAAACCATTACGTGTATATGAAGCCAATAAATTGTCACTATGGCATCGATGTTGAACTTCAATAGATGTGCAACCAAGAGAGATTCAGACATCGAGCGAGGCATTCAATCAAACAGCTTATGTGCAGAAAAATACAACAATGAGAACGAAGCAATAAAGTGAGATTACGATTGTTTACCAGGAATAGACGAGAGAATGATGAAAGAGACGATGAAGGGGCGTGGAATCGAAAATTTGGAGCGAGGAGAATATCGCCGCCCGCTCATCGTCTTGTTCATCTGATCGGAACCGAAATCGGAGTCGTGGTCGGCTCGGCTCGGGGTCCGATCGGAGAAAGGACGGAAATCGAGCGGTGCTAGCAGCGGTGCGGCGTCGCGGGAGAAAACGATAACGGTTTAGGATCCTTTCGACGTAACGGTTTCGAATTGGAGCTTTTTCCGCAGCTGCGAGTGGGGTGCACCTGATGGGTCAGTGTGTCAGTATAAACCGATGTAATCCCAGCAAATTTCAGTTTCTTCGTGGGTTGCTTCTTTGGTGACACGTCGGCCATTTTCACACTGAAATCAGCCCGTCCAAAAGAACACAGCATGTTATTTTAGTTGGTGAAGTGAGTGAACAGTAGAGTGAATAGTGGAATTTAACCCCTTCAACACTCACTTCAACCCAAAAGAACAGGCCCTGATGCGATTGCCAACTTTTGAGTGGAAACCCCCTCCCTGTAGTTTTTTCTCTCTTTTTCCAGCTACGAAGATACAAAAAATAAAGGTGAACAGACTAACTGTATACATAGCACGGGTGTTTGTACATGTTTTTGTCAAAAAAATGGTAAATCAGTCACATCAAATTAAATGAATAAACCTTTGATGTGACTGATTTATCATTTTTGACAAAAATACATGCATACACCGCATCCAATGAGGTGTATATAACAATGTCCAAGAAGAATTTTGTCTACATTAACCGAATAGATGTGGATCTCAAAGTATTTTTCGGAGAAAAAAACTCCAACCATTTTGGCTTTTCTAATATATGAATGAGACTGATGGTTATCATATGACATATGAGAGTAAGCTCGTATACGTCTCCAAAACTTCACGTTCATTTATTTTTTGGAGAATCGAAATTGTTCATTTCGATCTATATTTATCATATGACAAATGAGATTAAGCTCGTATATGCCTCCAAAACTTCACCTTCAGATATTTTATGGATGATTGAAATTGTTAATTACAATCTTATTTTTAAAATTTTAAAACATCAAATATCGGATGAACGGTTTTACCTTTCATCCACTTGCCGTAAATTTAACGGTTTTGCATGCATATAACTTTTGTGGCAGATGGATGCACGGTTAAAAACCATTGGGTTCACCTGATATTAGTGCGTTGTGGATTTAGAATATGAAAAACAATATGGACGGTTCCAATCCTTAAAAAATAACCGCGTTTGGAGTTTTAGAAACTGTATATACGATTTCGCCTCATACGTCATATGATACACATTATTCTATATATAAATATATTGTGTAGATAATATTATAATCATTACTCGTCTGTAGTCAACTATGGTAGTATATAACCATAAATGGATATACACATACCCAATGACTATTAAATAACAAGCATGTTGGCATAATAGAGTTGTTATTATCTTTGGTCTTCGTTTTATGTTTATAATAGATATAACCCGTGCACAAAGTGCACTGAAGAAAAAAAAAACTCAAACGAATGGGATGCGGTGTACGCGCGCAACCGAAAAGGACCAAAAAACGTGGGTGTGCGTACCGGTATCGTAGGGGTTGAAAGGTTGCATGCAAATTAAAGAGTGTGTGGGTGTTTTTTCGGTTTTTTTTGGATGGGAATGGCAGCCCCGTAAATAAGAAGCCGGTGTGGTTTGGGGGTTTGTCCCAAACAGCTTGTGACTGTGACAAACTCGCCACCTAGGATAAGCTGACGTGGACGTCCCTCTTTTATAGAATAGATTTGATGTGTAACATTCATACTGAATTTTGACAATATCTGTATCAAATACATATATATTCGTGTTTTTTAACACAAATAGCATATTTTCTTTAAGCAACGTTGTTGATGCAAGTGCATAAGCAGCGCCTAACCAATGATATGTTAGTCTTGGACTGAATCTTGGTGGACAAAAAATTTATTGGATCTTTGCTGGAGGCCTACACAGCACAACAAACAAGAGCATCGGATGAACTGGGTAGGAGTGGGGCCCGCTATTTGGCTATGGGCATTTTAGGGCATGTTTCTTTGCAAAGAATTGCTCCGAGAAAGTGAATTTGATTCACTATTCACTGTCACATCAGCCCAATATCAGCCCAACTTTCCAACGCATGTTCCAAACGAGAGAAAGAAAACAAAGCTTTTGCTTAGGTGGCGCAAAGCAACGGCTCTGGGCAAAATCCCCGCAATTTCTGGGGATTTTGCCCAGGAATCGGTGTGTTTGGTGGTCCCGCTCACGCTCAGCAAATCACATGACGCCACAGCAAAATCCCAGCTTTTTTTAATTTAAGTTTTAATTTTAAAAATATTTGTTTATTAATATTTCTTCCACTTCCAACTTTTATCATCCCACAATCACAATACCACTTTAACCCTGAGAAACACACTACTTTAGTGTGGTTCCCACAAACAAATC
The DNA here is from genome assembly GCA_030789695.1 of Scilla litardierei. Classification (NCBI taxonomy): domain Eukaryota; kingdom Viridiplantae; phylum Streptophyta; class Magnoliopsida; order Asparagales; family Asparagaceae; genus Scilla; species Scilla litardierei. The sequence continues at coordinate 167,471,831 of CM061137.1, read as the reverse complement.
TCAAACCCACTTTCCAACCCCTTTTCCTCAAAAAGAAACACAAAACTCTACTTCTCTCACCTCAAGATTTACTATTCACAACAGTAAATCCCAACACACTTCCAACCAAAGAAACATGCCCTTAATACTTTTTCCTACCATATTACTTGACGTCGTTAAAGCATCATATGTCTTTATTGGTCTTGTCGTCAAATCCGGCTAGATTGGCACCATGGACTTATTATAGTATGCCACCAAAAGTATCCATGTCCAAATTTGTATATGGTTGTTGACACTTAAAGGTGCCAAGCTCGCATTGGAATAGACCGTTCGTGATCTTTCAACAATCGACAATTTGTCAAGTCGCGGGTCCCACCAGGGCGTGGGTCTTTACCTGTGTACTGCATTGAGTGCATGTGTTTTTGTGAAGAGGGACGAGGACCCACTCTTCTATCTTCCCATTTGACTCAGATTCATTCATCTTTTGTATAATAGATATATGTGCTTGCAAATGAAACTGCCCCAACAATATGAACGATCCAACCCACCCAATCCGTGAGTATGATTGAAGTGGTCCAACCCACTATGTGCATGTACTATATCAATGCAATCAATTAAGAATAAAAGGAATCCGTTTAACCAGGGGCGTAACCATGCACTCCTTGCCCCGGGCGAGTGCCCATTGCAAGAAAATCAAAGTTCATTCATTAGTTATATAGCACATACCTCAATGTACCATGGTGGTGGCCTTGTTGGCTGACACATTTTTCTCATTTCTCCATAATTAACCTGAGGTCGCGAGATCGAGGCTTATTAAAATGAACACATTCTCAATTTTGGGCCTGATTCTTCCAATATACTTGATGATTTTGTAATATCGTTAGTTCTTTTTTCATGTCATGTTTTTCCTCGTCAACTGTCATAATTTGATATAATTCTGCAAGTCGATGTGCACAATAGAAATCTCCGCACAAATTACTCACAAGCCTCCACCTACAAGCTCAAGTAGGAAATTCTTATTCACATCGATTATTCCAAACAGATTGTGTATCTATTTTGATCACACCTACTACATGTATCACGCACGCACGCAATTGTTGTTTTAAATATGTGTATACTATTCAATAATCCATATTTTTCTAATCTAGGCTATCTTCTATGATGATCTTATACACGGTTAGTTCAAGCACGAATATGACCCAAACACAATAATAAATAAAAGATTTTAAGCCGAACATAAGAGTCTGAGTCCGAATATCTTCTTAGGTTTGTTTTAAAATCTAACACGAGTTTAAATCTGAATGGCGGATGAGTTCGTTGCACGAGATACTCTTAAAGATCGGCTCAAATAAACATTGTTTTATATGTTACGTGTTTTCAATATGTCTATTATACTATTCTGTCGGTATTATCAATATATAATTAAAGCACTCTTGATGTTTAATTTTTTGCTTTAATATTTTTTAAAAAAAATTCTGTACATCATTTTTATTTTTGCCCATGATAAAAAATTCTTGTTTTGCCACTGCGGTTAACTAACTCAAAATGTATATGTCACACTGGAAATAAAACATGGCTGCTTGAACTTGTCACTGTTAGTAGCAACATTGAAATTTCCAGTGAACGTAAATGCCCTAACACAAATGGCTACGTTTTTTCGAGGAAAAAATAGAAAAGGAATATTAATAAGATCACCTCCTAGAACACATAGATATACGGGTATGTGTATGGATATCCATATACCGATGGTTATGGATATCCATACATGTGACCTGTCCAAAAAAACTACTTAATTATATTATCTTATTTTCACCTAAAAAATCAATACACTGTACCAAATAAATTAATAATGAAGCATCATAATATCCAACATAACGATTGATAATAACCAATCGAATGAGTAGCATTGTTTTAATTTTGTTTTGTTTGATTATATATTTTTAGTGATTATAATTACAGATATTAATTTAGGTATTATTTTTTTAAAAATATGTAATATTGGTTTTTATCTACTTTTACGCTATAAAAATATTATATTAATATAAAATGACCGGGTACGGGTATCCGCGGGTATGAATATATATACATACTCGTCAAGGTTTACCTGCGGTAAAAAATGGGTACACATTTCTATACCCGCGTGTATAAAAGTCCATCTATACCCCTACCCGAACGGAATGATATTTGTGTGTATATGCACACGCGGGTAGAATTGCCACACATATTGTTAACACTGATAAATGATTTCTAATACATGGTAAACTAATAGTTTTTCTCGAACATGGTAAACTAATTCTACGTTTGCACCTCCGGCCATCCTTCGCACCTCCGGCCATCCTTCGTGTCTTAAGAACAAGAATGATGAGAATTTTTGTTTTATATAAGTTAACTAGAAATAACCCGTGCACACAATGCAGGGCAAAAAAACCCACCGAACAAGTTGTGGTGCACGCTCACACCCGAAAATGAGTTAAACCTGTGGGTGGGTGTGTCGGAATCGTCGGGGGAAAAAGCCCCAAAACAAAGCCCAAACCCCCAAACCCTAATGGGTCCCACAAAGTTTTTGGGTGTTGTTTGAACTTGGCGTGTTTTTGGGTATTTAGGGTGATGCGAATGAGGTTGTCACATGTGGCGAAGTGACATTGTCACCTGAGACAAACATGCCACATGAGACAACCTCCTCGATTGTAATATAGATTGTGTAATATTCAAACCAAATCTATTGTACCCTTGATGGATGTTTTTAACCTTTGTCTCATGTGACACATTTGTCCCATGTGGCAATGCCACATCGCCACATGAGATGCCATACCATACCCAAACACTAAAAAACAACCAAAAAAGAACTCAAAAACACACTCCAAGCTAGAATAATACCTAAAACCAAAAACAACCTCATGCCCCCATATAAAAAATCACACAAATCCCAAGATCCATACACACAGGCCCATTCTTCCCATTTGACCTGGGTTGGGTTCCTCGTCCTTATGGTGTGGGTGTTTTTTAATACCCGTGTACTTTGTGCACGGTTTATTTCTAATATACATTTAATTTAAAAAATTATATAAATAACATAACAAATAATGAGAAGCATCAATAACACTGGTGTATCGTACCTTCATCTAATGAGTTTAAAGATGAACGATAAATAATCTGTGCACACAGTGCATGACGCAAAAAAATCCCCCCACGAACAGGAACACGCGCAACCGAAAAGGAGTTAGAACTGTGGGTGTGTGTGTCAGTATCGTCGGGGGTAAAAAGACCACAAAACACCCCTAATGGGACCCACCAAGTTTTTAGGTGTTGGTTGAACTTGGGTGTGTTTTTGGGTGTTTGTGGTGATGTTGAGGAGGTTGTCATATGTAGCGATATGACATTGACACATATGACAAATATGCGACATGAGACAACCTCCTCAGTTGTAATATAGATGACTCTTAAAACTCAAAACTAATTTCCTTTACCAATAATGTGTATTAAAAGATGGCAATAACATATGTGGATTGAATTCTGTTTACAATCACTCTTTCTCGAGATGAGGCTTTATTCAATCAACAATATATACATGTCGACGTGCACATTTAAGTTACTTATGCATGCTCACAAAATACTTATTTTTCCTTATTGTTTTTTGAAAATTTCTTTTAGGATTTCTGTACACATTCCAAAACTCAAAACACCCAGTTATGAGTGAACCCTATGGGCATTTGGTACTCGATATATCCATTGCAAATAGTTCTATTATTCTGAAACCATTAAATTTGCAACAACTAGATTGAGAATCAAATAACATTGGATTCACTTGATCTTTTGTGTGATGATCGTCCACGGGGTGTACAACGCATCTGACAAAAATGCCAAAAAAAGGATAATGTGTTTTTGATGGGCGTGCACAGATAATGTAGCTGTTCACATCCACACTGACTTTTCCCGTTAGTGCCTGTTCTTTTGCATGGAAAGCGGATGAGAAAGTGGAAATGAGCACTGTTCATTCACTTTCTCAACCAACTTTCCTTGAGTTTGTTCTTTTGCAGGAAAGTTAAAAGTGGAAAGTTTGCTGACGTGGCACTTTGAATGACCGTTTTTGGGATTCTATGTAATCATCAAGAAACCATAGGAAAGTTGTGGAAAGTTACTATTTTGTGGGTCCCACTATCCCATCTCTCTATCTCTCTCTTTCAACTCACCAACTTTCCACTTTCTTATTCCAACTTTCTACTACCAAAAGAACACAAGAAAGTTGGGTGGACCCCACTTTACTTTTCTAACCTCACTTTCCATACAACTTTATACACAAAAGAACACAAAACTCCATTTTCTTTCTTCTCAGATTCCAAACTTTCTCAACTTTCCCATTTCTCCTTTCCAGCAAAAGAACACGCGTGTTACTGTTATTTTGAGCATGCACTCCCACTTAAAAACTTTATTAATCAAGCCTAAGTTCAATTCATTAACAACGATATCTAATTTTTAATGTCAAAAAAAAACTGGTCAACAGAGTACAAATTGTTAACCACATAACTAAATTATTAAACCCAAAACAAATGAGTTAACACAAAACCAATTTACTATGCATAAATCTTATTTATTAACCATAAAACAATGGGTTGATACCGACTCCAAATTAGCAAATGCGAATGCATCGCTAAAAAAACATTCATGTCCATGTAAACATTTTTTTAATCTTGCAAACAGTTGAGGGTATTTGCTATGGGCTTGTTTCACGTGGCAGTGTCCCTTTAAACGTGGAAAAATCGCATACTGACAAATAATAAATAGAAAAATTTGTCCCCTCATCCACATTACACTTAATTGCAAAAAAAACCTTTTAGCATTCGTGTTTGCATGTTTGCGCTTTTTTATTTCCAATGCTGTCGACACACAGTTCTCGCTTCGCTTGCACCGTGTGGTGCACAGACAATTTGTAGTGCTATAATTAAATAAAAAAATAATAAAAGGTAAAAAATTAAAATAATTAAAAAGATATGGGATCCGACCGTTGCCAGCGGGTTCCCAACGGTGCTCGACCGTTTCCCATTAGGATGTTGCGGACAACATTACCATCTCCAGCAGAGCAAAACCGCGTCCTCTCTCTGTCTTCCTGTTGGTGGCTTCCAGCGTTCTGTTCGCGAATTTCACGGCGAATTTGATCCCAAAACAACCTCGTTTTTTCTACCCCGATTCTCCTTCGTCTCTTTCTCCTCTCTCTTCCTACATCGGATCATAGCTTAGAGGGAGAAAAGAGAGGGGGGAGGAGAGAGAGAAGCCCTAGAAACTAACAGATCGATGGAAACCAAATGGAGCTTCTTGTTTCAGGCGCTTCTCTCCATGCTCATGGTTGGTCTCGCCGCTTCCGCCACCTTTATCTCAGGTGCTGATCATATTAATTTGTCATTTATTATCTCGTTCTCGTATCTCTCATTAATTTATGTTTTAATTTGAAAATCTTGTTCTTCTGTTAGATGCCGTGTTCTCATCTCACGTATCAACCGGTCGGAATCTTCTACAGGCGAGAAAAGGTATGAAAAGGTTATCATCTTTTTTTAAAAGTGACGATTGAGGAAATATATATCTTTTGAATGCAATTCGTTGATTGTTCCCCCTTTTTAAACGTAGTTGGATTAGCCATCTCGGAAATGTAATGCAATCATGAGAATTCAGTTTGTTGGTGTTTTAGGAAAAGAAATCATATCTTGATGCCTTGGATTCTCAGCATAGTTAAATGCTTGCTTTAGTTGGGTAAAAGTTTTGGGCAAAAGTTCTGAAACTTTGTAATTTCGACCTGAAACCACATTCAAACATGTACTGGGGGGTAACCGATAGCTATTTGTGATAAGTTCTAGTTATTGATGTTTACTTACGTAGGCACTTTTAACTGCAGTTACAGTTGTCTCTTTGTGGTCAACTAATGTCTTGGATATCACTCCACCGCCTCCCCTGATCCGATCCCCTCCCATACGCCTCGCCAAATCCGATCCCCTCCCATACGCCTCCTCAAATCCGATCCCCTTCCCCTATCCAGTTCACCTTCACAGTCGGCGGCTCCTTTTGTCCATAGTCGGCGGCTCCCCTCCCTAGATCTGATCGCCAACGCCTCGTCCCTATGTCGACGGCTCACATTCGGTCCGTCCATTGGCCTAGACAATGGGCATATGCCCATGTCTTGATCCCCTCCCCTCCACAGTTCATCTTCCCAGTCGGTGGCTTCTATTGTCCACAGTCGACAGCTCCCCTCCCCAGATCTGATCTCCACCGCCTCGTTCCTTGGTTGGCGGCTCACCTTCCGTCCGTCCATTGGCCCAGACAACGGCTAATGCTTCTGTCTTGATCCCCTCCCACGTTCCGATCTCCACCTTTGACCCGTTCGTTGGCCTGGCCACTGTCGGAAGCCCCATTAGTGATTCGATCTTCCCTGGTGCCGATAACAATAAGGTTCGATTTTTGCATAGGGGCGATCTGGCGATTGGGGACGGCTAGTTTTTTCCTGCGTCGCCACCCATCTTCTTCTGCGTCGCCACCCCGGTTCTTCTCGTCGACGTGATGGTGGGGTGCCCAGACCACCACATCCGTCGTGGAAAGATTTTTTTTCATGAATACTACTTGCCAGGAACTTGAGGGGGCGAGATGGAATCATACACTTGTGGGTTACGTCCTTGGACACTGACTGTTCTATTTGGGACTCAAGGCTGTCCTAGGTCGTATGTGGAAAGTTATGACGCCAATAGAGATATCTTCTCTATCAGAAGGGGTTTCTCTTCCAATTTGAAAAATGAAGATGATCTCCTTAGAGTTCTTGGTTCAATTTGGTCGATCGCAGGAAGGCCATTGATTCTGAAATGCTGGAGCATGGACATTAAACCCGTGAGAGACTTGCTTTCATCGGTCCCCATTTGGATCAGATTTACAATCTTCCATTTCAGTAGCGGGGAAAGAATTCTCTCAGCAGGTTGTGCAGTTCTATGCGCAACCCCTTTATGCAGATCAAATGACCGTTCAGAAAAAGAGATTGGCATACCCATGTGTATATAGAGATCGATGCAGATCCGAAGTAGTTGAGCCAGATTTATGTGACGCACAAGAATAAATTAGGATTCTTTCGAAAAATATTTTATGAGTGGAAGCCAGATATTTATAAGAGGTGCAAGTGCTTCACAAGACGGCTTTATGTACTACTAAGTAGGAATGAGTTCCTACTCAGGCTGTCTAAATCGGGGAAGAGAATGCTCATGGGGATGTAGATGAATGTGCTGGAGGATCTATAAACTTATGGTGCCGCTCATGGTGTTGCTGGAGGAATCTATTCAAATACTGCGCCAGCATCTCTGTTTGAGAGGGGAAAGATTGGTTACGATGTGGTGATGACTACTCCTATAGTGATCGGAAACCAAGTGGAGGGAGATAATATGTCGTTGCTGCTTGTGGGGGCTTTTGGCCTTCTTCTAGAAGCGCAAACCAAGTCTTGCCTCAGGCCTCTTTTATGGGTAAGTCTCTCTCATCGTCCCAGTCTTCTTCTTTAGACTCTGACGATTTTGAGAATAAGGTGATAACGTATTCAGTGGTGCATCCTGATGGCATCCAACTCCAAATCAATCTTGATCGGCCACCTGTTGGTTTGAATGATTTTATGGATTAGATTGGTTCGTTGAAGTTGTAATTGATGTGGGGGTTTCTAATGTCTTATCTAAGCAGGCCAGGAGACGTGAAGAACTGCTAAGGCGACTGCTAAAACTTCTCATCCTCAGCATAATTTGCGTTCGTCCCATGGCTTAAGAAGCTCAACTGGTTGTTGATGTCTGTGCTCTCTTGGAATCCAAGGGGTTGAATAATCCCAACAATGATGCTTCTATTAAAAAATTATTAGGAAAACTTGTTGTGGATAATTAGGTATTAATGAGACTAGATTTAATGATGATAATGCACTTTATATTCAGATATATATTCGTTGTAATTGGTGTATTTTGAATAACTATTCTTCTCATGATAGAAGGCGGATGAGGGTAGGGTGGAAATCCAAGGGGGTTGAATAATCCCAACAAAGTTGCTTTTATTAAAAAATTATTAGGAAAACTTGTTGTGGATAATTAAGTATTAATGCGACTAGATTTAATGATGTTAATGATCTTCATATTCAGAGATATATTCGGTGTAATTGGTGTTTTTTGAATAACTATGCTTCTCATGATAGAAAGAGGATCAGTGTAGGGTGGAAATCTCTTTATTTTTGGTGGCTAAAGTTTCTAAATGGACTTAGATTATTCATTGTTGAGTTGTCAGGTGATGCGTTCATTACGTAGCAGCGGAGAAGACGCAAGGCAAAATCAGTGGAGCAAAATTAGGCGTCAAACAGTTTTGAAAAGTTTTGGGCTGAATTAATATTTTTTATTTTTGGAAAGTTTTAGTATTTTTCCTTATTTGACGAGATCTGCTCCTATATATGTTTAGGGCAGCCGTCATGTTTTCTTATGCAATTTCTGAGTGATAAACCCTAGTTCTTAGATTGTTAGTCATAGATCTAGTGAGAGAGTAATTTGTAGTCGTTGATCTACTTTGGAAAGCCGGCTCCCGCTCGAAAGTGGTCGATTATCTTGTGTTCCTTTTTGATTCCAATAAAAATCGCAAATTTCAGCCCTAAATCTATCAAAAACTTATCAAATTGGTATCAGAGCGAAGATCCGACATGGCGACGACAAGATCAAGTTCCAAGGTGGAAGATCTAAAGAAGAGGGTGTGGGATATCGAAGCTATCAAGGAGAAGAATGACGCCATGGAGAAGAAGAATGACGCCATGGAGAAGAAGATCGACTCCTTCGAAGGGAAGCTCTCCGATATCGCGGCAATGACGAAGGCGTTGTTGGAGACCCACGTCGCGAGGAGGACGAGTCCAAAAATGGTAACTTTTTTGCTCAAAATTCAGATCTAGGGCCAAAGGAACCACCTTTGGACAAGGGCAAGAGCAAGATTGTGACTTTGGGCGAGAGGACAACCGGCGGAGGTGGCGTGGATCGCAAGTGAGTAGATCCGAACGAAACGAAGCGCCGAGAGAAGACCATCGGAACCCTAGGTTCCATCCTGGGGTTCGCGTGGACCCCCAAGTGACTCCTAGGGGCAGCGCGACCCCCATGCTGATTCCTGGGGGCCGCGCGACCCCCAAGTTGGAGCGCACGGCCCCCATTATGGCTCCTGGGGTTTGCAGCAGCCCCCAGGGCACGATAGGGGGCTACTACTGCATCCTTGGGGCGAATCTGGAGTTCAGCAACTTCCGGGGACTGGTTCGGGTGTTCATCAAGGCCCGATGCATGCTCATGTCGCCACCGAGCACACTGGTGATCATCTTCAAGGACCATGGACGCTGGCGAACCGCTCAGGAGAGGAGAGGCCTCCCATGGGGGGCGACAACAAGGAGGTCATGACGACCCTTGGGGTAACCCTTGGGAACACCGAGGCCAGATGGAGATGATGGACGTTGGGAGATTGACAGCACAGGAGGAGGATTGTGGGATGAAGGGAGAGCCCAACGGAACACGCAGCACCAGTTCCACTTTGGTCTGCCAAGGGGGAGGGCGAACCAGGGAAACTTGGGGTTTGAGAATATGGTCAGGAAGTTGAAGATGCCTGTTTTCAATGGAGAAGACCCGCATGCGTGGATTTACAGGGCCGAGAGGTACTTTCAGGTGAATGGGTTGACGGAGCACGAGAAACTGCAGGCGGCAGGGCTCTGTTTGGAGTGGAAGGCCATTGCATGGTACCAATGGAAACAGCAGTTGCGGCAGATCAGATCTTGGGAGGAGTTCAAGGAGTGCTTGCTCGATCGATGCCGAGATACACATGGAGGTGACTTGTACGAGCATCTCATGGCTCTGCAGCAGGGGGGGGACCGTGAAGGAATATGTGGAGCGATTTGAGGCGCTCGGAGGGCAGGTGAGGGATATCCTGGGGGCGGCCTTGATGGGAAGCTTCATGAAAGGGCTTAAGCCCAACATTCGGGATGAGTTACTCATGCAGCAACCGAGGGGGCTGATGGATGGTATGCAAACGGCGGAGGATAAGAACGCAGCTGAGCGACGCGCAAAGGGGGATGGAGCGGAGGTGCCTTCCGTTCCGCAGGTCAGGTAGGAGGATAGAAGCCAGCATCACCAGGGGGACATGCGGGCGGGCTTTTGGCGATCAAGGAGAAGGACAGCTTCACACAGCCTAGTGGGCCGTTTCGGAGGATGACAGTGACGGAGTGGGCAAATAAGAAGGCGAAGGGGCTGTGCTTCCGATGTGATGAGCAGTACGGTCCTAGACATAAATGTCGAGAGCGAACCTTATAGCTCTTGGTGCATGAATGGGCTATGCTTCCGATGTGATGAGAAGTACGGTCCTAGACATAGATGTGGGGAGCGAACCTTACATGTGCTCTTGGTGCATGAGGAGGACAGAGAGACTGATTCAAGGAGGATGTGGAGCAGTTCTTGGAGGCAGCAGAGGTGAAGCAGAAGCAGACACATTTGGACGTCGCGGAGGTATCACTCAACTCCGTAGTAGGGTTCACATCGAACCACACTATGAAGTTAATCAGAGAGATATCGGAGCAGTAGGTGACTGTGCTGATAGACAATTGGGACACTCACAACTTCATTTTCAATCGAGTTGTGGAGCAGCAATGGTTGGAGTTGGTGGACACGGGTAGTTTCGGGGTGATGATGGGCACTTGACAGGTAGAGCGTGGTGGACACGGACAGTTCTTGGAGGCGGCAGAGGTGAAGCAGAAGCAGACACATTTGGACGTCGCGGAGGTATCACTCAACTCCGTAGTAGGGTTCACACCGAACCACACTATGAAGTTAATCAGAGAGATATCGGAGCAGGAGGTGACTGTGCTGATAGACAGTGGGGACACTCACAACTTCACTTTTCAATCGAGTTGTGGAGCAGCAATGGTTGGAGTTGGTGGACACGGGTGGTTTCGGGATGATGATGATGGGCACTTGACAGGTAGAGCGTGGGAGAGGAGTATGCCGAGGCGTGGTACTGACCCTCCAAGGGGTCAGAATTGTGGAGGACATCTTACCGCTAGACCTGGGTAGCACAGATGTCATTTTAGAGATGAGATGGCTACAGAGTTTGGGGGAAACCAGGACGAATTGGAAGTTGCTCTGGATCGAGTACCAGGAGGGGGCAAGTTGGTGACGCTTCAAGGGGATTCAGGTCTGTGTCATTTGCTGGTTTCCTTGAGGTGATGGCTAGGACCTTACAGGTAGGCCCGACTGCGGTTCGGTTCCGGTTCGGTTCCGGTTCCGAACCGCCGGTTCCGAACCGTCGGTTCCGGTTCCGGTAAAACCCGGAACCGGAACCGAACCGCTTTAGAAGCGGGTCGGTTCCGGTTCCAGTTCTCGGGCGGTTCCAGTTTCGGTTCCGGTTCCGGTTTCATTTCGGTTCCGGTTCCGGTTTGGTTCCGGTTTGGGGTCGGTTCCGGTTCGGTTGTGATGAAAATATATGAAAAGTAAACAGAATTTAAAGGCTATAACTTAATAAAGAAATATATCTTGTCACTAATCAACTTAATGCAAGTTACATATGAGAAAATTGAGTATGTAACAAATCAAACCGTGGAATGTGAGAAAACTTTGTGAGAAAATTGAGAATGTGAGCAAATTGGCCAAAACCGAATCGGTTCCCCGGTTCCGGAACCGGGGAACCGAACCGGGGAACCGGAACCGCCGGTTCCGGTTCGGTTCTACAAAAGGGGAAACCGGAACCGAACCGACTTGGCACGGTTCCGGTTCCGGTTCTTGGAACCGGTCGGCCGGTTCCGGTTCGGTTCGGTTCCAAATCGGTTCGGTTCCGGTTCGGTTCCACGGTTCGAAACGAACCGTGATCGGGTCTACTTACAGGCGGAGTGTGGTGGCTTCTTGGTGGAGCTACAGGGTTTAGCGGTGGAGACAGCAGGCCAGGAAGGGGACATACCTGCAGAGATCTGATAGGTGTTGGATCGGTTTGGAAGGGGTTTTCAGGAACCTCATGGACTTCCGCCCCTACGAGATCACAAGCACTCCATAGTGCTCAAGGAGGGAGTGTGCCAGTCAGTGTCCGGCCTTACCGCTACCCCCCAGATTCAGAAGGAGTCGAGAAGATGGTGGATGAGATGATACAGGCGGGGGGGATCCAGCACAACACTAGCCCTTTCTCCAGCCCGGTGGTACTCGTGAAGGAGGATGGAAGCTGGAGATTTTATGTAGATTATCGGGCACTGAATAAAGAAACTGTACCTGACAAGTTTCATATTCCAGCGATCGATGAATTACTGGATGAGCTGCATGTGTCAACAATATTCTCGAAGATCGATTTGAAGTCGGGCTATCATCAGATCCGAATGAGGGGTGAAGATGTGGAGAAGACGGCCTTCAGGACCCATGAAGGCAAGCACATGTGGAGCACCTGACGATGGTGCTACAGGAGTTACAACAATATCAGCTTTTCGTCAACAGGAAGAAGTGTCTGTTTGGCCAGCGAAGCGTGGAGTACCTGGGTCATATAGTCTCCGCTGATGGTGTCGAGGCAGAGAGTTCGAAGATAGCGGCGATGGTGGAGTGGCCGTGCCCTACCACCTTACGGGGATTCTTAGGCTTGACAGGCTATTACAGGAAGTTCGTCAAGCACTACAGCACTATTAGCTGGCCTTTGACGGAACAGCTAAAGAAGGACAATTTTCATTGGGGGGAGGAAAGCCACGGCTGCATTTAAGGCCCTGAAGAGGGCCATGACGAGCGTTTCGGTGTTGACGCTTCCGGATTTTAGCAGGCTATTTGTGGTGGAGTCCGACGCATCTGGATATGGACTGGGAGCGGTCTTAATGCAGGACCAGAGGCCGGTCGCCTACTTCAGTCAGGTACTATCAGATAGAGCACGGCTCAAGTGTACGAGCGCGAGCTAATGTCCATAGTTCTCGCCGTTCAGAAGTGGAGGCCATACTTACTGGGCCGACCCTTTCTAGTGCGTACTGAACAGAGGAGCCTCAAGTACTTGCTGGAGCAGCGGATGGTTACAGAGGAATATCAGAAATGGCTGACGAAGCTTATAGGGTACAAGTTTGAGATCCAGTACAGACCAAGATTGGAAAACAATGCAACCAACGCCTTGTCGAGGAGGGAGGTCGACTCTCAGCTGGTGGCTCTTTCGCTGCCGGTATTGCTGGATTTGGAGCCACTAATGAGGGAGATGGCAGAGGATGGGGAGCTGGGCAAGATTAGAGCGGTGTTACTTCAGGATCCCGCAGCACATCCAGGATACTTGATGGACGGACACCGCTTACTGCATAATGGGCGTTTGGTGGTACCGAGGAGCTCTACTCACATTTCAACTTTGCTACAGGAGTTCCATGGGAGTGCGATAGAGGGGCATTCAGGTGTCCTTAAGATGTACCAGCGCTTGAGTAAGGAGGTCTATTGGGTAGGGATAAAGAAAGACGTGACAACATTAGTATCCAAATGTGACGTTTGCCAGCGTCACAAGTATATGGCTACAGCTCCTGGATGATTGTTACAACCACTGGCATTACCAGATCGAGTTTGGGAGGAGTTACCATGGATTTTATTGACGGGCTTCCAAAGTCGGAAGGATACACCGTTATCATGGTGGTGGTTGACAGGCTGAGCAAGTACGCACATTTCGTGGCATTGCGGCATCCGTACACAGCCGTAACAGTGGCGGCATCGTTTATCAAGGAGGTCATCCGATTGCATGGAGTACCAGAGGCGATCGTTACAGAACGGAACAAGGTCTTCTTGGATAGAGCTGTTTAAGATGCATGGGACAAAGCTGAAAAGTAGCACGACGTACCACCCCCAAACTGATGGCCAGACAGAGATCGTCAACCGGAGTATCGAGACGTATCTCCGTTGTTTCGTATAGGATGCATCGAAGCAATGAGCCAGGTGGTTGGCTTGGACGGAGTATTGGTACAATATTTCGTTCCATACGGCGGCTCAGACCACTCCTTTTAGGGTGTTGTACGGGAGGGATCCACTGCACTTGTTGCATTACGATCGGGGTTCCACACCTGTCGCCCATGTGGAGCAGTTGCTAGAAGAGAGGGATCAGATGCTTCAAGAGTTAAAGCGTCACTTATTGCGGGCACATCAGTTGATGAAGGCCCAAGCTGACGGACACAGGCGAGACATTCAGTTTGCAGAGGGCAACATGGTCTACTTGAAACTTCGCCCATACTGACAGAAATCACTGGCTCACAGGAGGAATGCGAAGTTATCTCCTCGTTATTTTGGCCCTTACAAGGTGGAGGCGCGTATTGGGCAGGTGGCTTATCGACTGGGATTACCCCCAGACTCAGTAATTCATCTAGTATTTCATGTTTCACAGCTAAGGCGCGTCATTGGTAACCACACACCTTCTGCCTTGCCACCGTCGACACTGACAACAGACATGGAGGTGCTTTTGGAGCCATCGGAGGTACTAGGGGCTCGTCAGGGACATGCAGGGGAGCGCGAGGTTCTGGTTAGGTGGTCCGGCCTACCAGACAATGAGACGACATGTGAGCCCTATGACATCATTAAGCAGAGGTTTCTTGACTTCCACCTTGAGGACAAGGTGGTTCTTTTGGGGGAATAACGATGCGATCATTACGTATCAGCGGAGAAAACGCAAGGCAAAATCAGCGGAGCAAAATTAGGCGTCGGACAATTTTGGAAAGTTTTGGGCTGAACAAGTATTTTTATTTTTGGAAGGTTTTAGTATTTTTCCTTATTTGACGAGATCTACTCCTATATATGTTTAGGGCATCCGTCATGTTTTCTTATGCAATTTCTGAGTGATAAACCCTAGTTCTTAGATTGTTAGTCATAGATCTAGTGAGAGAGTAATTTGTAGCCGTAGATCTAGTTTGGAGAGCCGGCTCCCTCTCGAAAGTGGTCGATTATCTTGTGTTCCTTTTTGATTCCAATAAAAATCCCAAATTTCAGCCCCAAATCTATCAAAAACCTATCATCAGGTTGCAAAGACAGCTTCTCTGTCTATGTTAGCTTCATTTATAAAAGCAATTTTGTTCATGATCGGAGGGATCTTTGCGACACATTATTGCTTTGGCTTTTAATATGGTGGATCCTTGGATGCTTATTGGTGTTTTTAATTCGGTGTTCAACTCTAGAGAGAAGCTTGGGGGTCGACGGTTTCCTACTTCTTATATTCAAGAAATACATTGATATGTTTGTTTTGTAGACCTAATTGAGTCACAGATTAATGTTGGTTACACTTGGTCCAATAAAAGTGATGGATTGCATCGAGTTGCTAGACAGATGATTTGTGAACTCTTCTTTGGTTAGCAAATTTCTAACTCGTTGTTTACCATATTTGCCGTTTGATGTTTCTGATCATTCCTCACTCGTAGTGGATATTCGTTTGGATTCTACCAGAGGGTATGCTTCTTTTAAGTTTTTTCACTCTTGAATTGGTTCCCATGGGTTCAAGGAGGCTGTTGCTAGATGCTGAGAGGCCAATGTATGTTTTATTTCAAAAACTCAAGGCAATGAAGGGTGAATTGAAGACCTAGAATAAAGAGAAGTTTGGTATGATTGAGAATAGGATGGACATCACAAAGTTTCGTCTGTATAAAATCCAAATGGACCTGCGTCATAACCTGATGAAACCTGGGCTAGTGATGCAAGAATCAAGGAGTCCAGCGCCGTATAATCAAGAGTTGGTTTGGGAGGAGCTTTTTCACATGTAGAAGTTGATGGCTTAATTTTTGGTTGGTGGACCATTGCACTAAGTATTTCCATGCTCTATTTTTTCCATAACGCGGCGAGAGATTTCATTCCGTTCATTTTGAATGGTATTGGTGAGAAGCTTTATCATCCGGATGAGATATGTGTCGAGGCTTCCAGGTATTTTGAGAAAACCTTTTCTTCCTAAAACCATGTTCATATTTCCCACTCTTATATTACCGGTAAGCTGTATCCGGCTCAACAAACTTTACTTATTGCTCATGTTGCTGAAACTGAAATATTTAATACGGTATTAACGAGTCCTTCTAATAAGGTTCCAAGCACTGACGGGTTCACAGCACTGACAGGTTCACTACAGAGCATGGTTTGAGGTATCGCCCGATACCTCTTGGTATCGGGCGTATCGGACCGGTACCGCCCAGTACCGGTCTGAAATTGACGCATAAAGTCGGTATCGGCGGTTTCGCCCAGTATCGGGCGAAACTGGCCGAGTAAATTGATAGAAACTGAACAAAATCGAAAAATAAGAGGAAGAAGAAGAAACATGGAAGAAACTGAAAAAACGGAAAATCAAACTTACCTCGCCGGGCCGCCGCGCCGGGCCGCCGCGCCTCGCCGTCGCCTGCAGTCGCGCCTTGTCGCTGCCTGCCGCCTGCCGTCGCGCCTTGCCGGTGCCTGTCGCCTGCTGTCGCACCGCCTGCTGCCGCTCCCGTGCCGCTCCTGCCGCTCCTGCCGCTCCCGTGAGATAGAGAGAGAGAAGACCGCATGAGAGAGAGGGAGAGAATGACGTGCGAGAGAGAGAATGTGGAAATTTGAATGGTAAACTTGTAAATAAGTTCTATGTGTACTGTGTAGATGTGTAGAGTAAGATATTTTATGGCAAATTTGTAAATAAGTGATATGTGCACAAAGCAAAATGGTAGGTGCGCAAAGCAACTCCAAGGCAAACTTGCAAATAAGTGGTACGTGCGCAAAGTAAAACGGTGGGTGTGCAAGTCAAACTTATAGCTATTTTAGTTTTTTTACGTATCTGATAGATTTTATGTATTTAAAACTGCCGATACTGACCAACCGAAACCCACGTCCAATACCGCCGAAACGGACGATACCGATACCAAAACTTAAATTTTCGAGAGAGCGATACCGAGACCGAAACCGAGACCTCAAACCTTGCTACAGAGTTCTTTGTCTCTTGTTGGGATGTTGTAGGCCATGATTTTGTGAATGCAGTTAATGATTTCTTTACTCATGGGAAAATGCGAAAGGCTATCAACTCCACTTTTCTAAGGTTGATTCCTAAGAAGAATGCTGCTGCCATGTTTAATAATTTTTGGCCTATATATCTCCATGTAACCGAGTACAAATTTTACTAATATTTTGGTTAACAGATTCTCCAGGTTATTGGCTTCATTGTGGATAGGAATCAGGTGGCTTTCATTAAAGGACATCTTATTTCTGAAAATATCCTTAGTCACGAGCTTATTCATAATTATCACAATGGACATTATGGTAATTAGTTCTGTTAGAAGTATGACTTAAGGAAAGCTTATGATAAAATCTGGCGGGATTTCATTCTACAAGTCTGGAAGGATATTGGCCAGTCCACTGATTTGACAGAGTTGGATTTTTCAATGCATTTCTGGAGCTTCTTTCAGTGTGCAATAAATAAATGGGGGTAATTTTGGATACTTCAATTGTGAATGTGGTATACATCAGGGTTGTCCTCTCTTGCCATTTCTCTTTGCTCTTACTATGCATGCCTTCTTTAGTATTATTACTAGCTTGGAGAATCGGGGTGTGGTTAATGGGATGGTGAAGAATGGAGCTATTGGTATTTCCCATCTTCTTTTCGCTGATGATATGCTGATATTCTCTGTAGGTATTATATAGGCGGTAGAGGGTGTTAAACATGCCTTGACATGAATTTGTCCTCTTGACATGTCTTTTCTTTGATGCCATCAAAAGTGAGATTTTCTTTGGTAAGAAATGGTAGCATAAGAACCAGATCTTTGAAACTCTTGGTTTCAAGGAAGGTAATTTGTTAGTAGATACTTAGGGCTGTCTTTGTTTTCGGACAGTTTGAGAGCATCCATGTGTGATCCCTTGATCACTAAAATGCAGCAAGTTTTGGTAGGATGGAAAGCGACTTTTATCTTATGCAAATAGATTAGAGCTCATTAAATTGGTTTTATTGAGTATGCACAGTTATTGGTGTATGCACTTTATGCTTCTTATGGATGTCATTCACAAAATTGAGGTAATTATGGTGAGTTTCTTGCGGGATAAGGCTGATGGAAAATCTTTTCATGCGGTGACTTGGGATATAGTGTGCTCTCCTAAGTTTGCTGGTGGCCTAGGGATTTGTGGTGTGCATGATTGGTGTAAATTGGGCTTTGCTAAGTAGATTTGGATGATTTTAATTAATAAAGAGTCCCTTTGGATTCGTTGGATCCACTCTTACTATTTGAAGGCTATTTCTTTGTGGTCATATGATTCATATGATTGGAAAAATATTTTGGGGCTTCGAAAGAATTTGATTAGACATATTAGATATGATCTTCGTAGTGGAGCTTCCATGTTATTTTGGCAGGATCCTTGAATTCATAACTGTATCTTGTTAGAAAAGTTTGGATGGCAAACATTTTTGCAAATCTCAGGTGTCTTGAAAGAGATGAGGTTGATTGTTGTATCAATGGGTTTTGGAGATTTAATTTTGGTAGCTCCAGGAAGGAGCAACATCTAAAAGAATTTAATCTCCTCTAATAGGCAGAGTATTGAGGATGTCGTTGATGTGATTAGATGTGATCCTACAGGCTCGGGTAAATTTACTTCTTCGTTGGCCTATGATCTTCTATGGGAGTTGTGTTGTTTTAAACATAACATACCGTGTCATTCGTTCATCTCGTGGCTCATGTATATCAAGGTAGGCTTCTCACTTTTGACCGGGTACAAAAGATGAGCGAACATTTAGTTAACCGATGTGTTCTTTGTTTGGCGGGATATGAAATCAGCTAGTCATATTCAGTTAATGCTCCTACTCTATGTGGGTCATGAAATTCTTGATGCGTACCTTGATACATGAGCGCACATCTCATGGCTCATGTATCAAGGTAGGCTTCTCACTTTTGACCGGGTACAAAAGATGAGCGCACATTTAGTTAACCGATGTGTTCTTTGTTTGGCGGGATATGAAATTAGCTAGTCATATTCTTTTAATGCTCCTACTCTATGTGGGTCATGAAATTCTTGATGCGTACCTTGATACATGAGCGCACATCTCGTGGCTCGTGTATCAAGGTAGGCTTCTCACTTTTGACCGGGTACAAAAGATGATCGCTCATTTACTTAACCGATGTGTTCTTTGTTTGGCGGGATAAGAAATCAGCTAGGCATATTCTTTTAATGCTCCTACTCTATGTGGGTCATGAAATTCTTGATGCGTACTCTTCAAATTTCATGGCATATGAGAAATCTTGAGATGATGATGCAAAACTTTCAATCTTATTTTCGGATGAACAAGTTGGGAGTTGTCCTTCGTGTCTTTGTCAATGCAGCAATTTATCACATTTGCATGAAGACGAATCAGAGAATTTTTGAAGGTGGTTCTATGGACAAAGTTAATATTTTTAAGAGATGTGAGATTAGGCCATATTTTCTTTCCAATATCTTTTCTTTTAAATGTGTAGAGCACAGTAATTTTTTTGCGTCAAAGTTGGCACATGCAACTCTTTGTACTCTTTCCCTTGGAGCATTCGTTTTTATATCTTTCTTATCAAAAAATGTCTTGGATATCATGCACTAGGTGATCAGAGTTGTCAAATTATATATTGTATCATATATCATTTTGATGAAATATCGTATCGAATATCGTATTATAAGATGGATTTAATGTAGAAAAGCTGTCAATAGATCAGGTGGAAAGACACGAAAAAGGTGGAAAGTACAAGCTCCTACATGGGCTTGTACTCGCGGGGTCCCACCTTTTTGTGTCTTGCACCTGATCCATTGGATCAGGTGCCACCTGTTGTACATTAATCCCTTATTAGATATATGACAAATTACAAAATATTAAGCAAATAACTCAAATATTTAAAATCACAGAAACAATCAAGAAATTTAAGCATAGAACATGTAATAGACAATGAGATGCTAAAAGTATAAAAAAATTAAGTTTTCCTTATAAACATAGGAAAAAAGAACCCAAGTGGTCACTTATCAACTCCTATCACAAAAGCAACATAAAAATGAATATAAAAGTAGATCAGCTGTCCTGGATCGATCCATCACTTGTGGTCCAATCACCATCTTCTTCTTGCCCATCCTTTTTATCTTAAAAGCTTCAAAATTCAAATTGATAATTAAAACAAGTGAGAAAATTAACAAAATAATAATTAACAACTATTATATACTGAAACTCCAATAAATGTTCATAAAAGTACTAACATTCCAAATTAAATTTAAGCTAACCAATAACTATTAAATACTCTAACCAGAATTTAAAACTTTATAAAAAGATTAATTATCAAAAAATAGTAAAAAAGTCAACCACTCGAGTATTGCTATATGGCACAATCATTAAACTAAAAAAGATGCAGTGTCTTATCACTAAAAAGATTAATTTATTTACATAATTAAACATAAAGCTCACTGGTATGATTGGTAATCAGCTAAGAAAAAATAAACAAATTTTATTTCACTGCTCACTGGTATGGTCTGTAAATTAAACAAAATTAAACAAAATTGAAAAAAAATGTCATTTTTGAATGGAAAGAAATCAACGGATCAAAGCTGGAATAGTAAAAAAATGTATTTCGAATTGGTGTCGGCATGCAGTAAGTGATATAATGAAAACATAACAAAATCAACTCTTTCTAAACAAAAACCAAAGCAAAAACAAAAACATTTCTATTAAACAAAATGTCTTTAAAAACAAAAAAGTTGCAAAATTATTTACCCTTCAAATGAGAACCGGATTCAACCTGAATCTTCTTGGAAAATGTCAAGATTAGCATTAGCAGGGCATCAGAATAGAGCACAACGAAGCAGCATCTGGAAGCAGCTCAAAACATCACAGCAACGTCGAACCATCGTCAAGTCATTTTTCTCATTGATGTGCCGTCATCGAGCATCGATCTAATATCCAGAGCCGTCGTTGAAGGCTTGACTATGAGAAATTTTGTTTGAATTCAACGATGTAGAATTGTGCCCCAATAAACATCCATCGGGTCGGGTTTAAAGCCAATGACCAGTAGACCTGATTACTATAGCCCAATCGTTAAAAAACTGAACTTCATATCGGACGATTCATATATTGTCCGATATAGTCTCGTATATCCAATATAAATTTCATATTGAACGATATTTGACCGGTTGAGATATAGGTGCCCAATATATTGTGAAAGATGCCTATATCGTAGTCTCATACAATATGATCCACACATCATACATGTTAGACAATTATGTAGGTGAGGGTCTTTTGCTGCATGAGCTTACATTGCATGACAATTATGTAGGTGAGGGTCCTTAAAAAACTGAACTTCATATCAGACGATTCATATATTGTCCGATATGATCTCGTATATCCAATATAAAGTTCAAATTGAACGATATTTGACCTGTTGAGATATAGGTGCCCGATTCATAGTGAAAGATGCCTCTCATACATTGCATGACAATTATGTAGGTGAGGGTCCTTAAAAAACTGAACTTCATATCAGACGATTCATATATTGTCCGATATGATCTCGTATATCCAATATAATATGAACGATATTTGACCTGTTGAGATATAGGTGCCCGATACATAGTGAAAGATGCCTATATCGTAGAGTCTCATACAATATGACTAACATATCATACAGGGTAGACAATTACGGAGGTGAGGGTCTTTGGCTGCATGAGCTTACATTGCATGACTATCAGAATAACTTTCCTACATATCAACTCGTCTATTATTAATTCAAGCAGGTGCCATAATTTTTATTGTTGCATTGGCATGCAAGGACAGACGCAACACTGTAATTGATGCATGCAATAATATATTTGTCTTTCATTATATGAAAATTTTGCAAACAATTAAACTAAAATGGATTTCTGTTTTTTCAGATGGGGTCCATGTCCACGTGACCCCCACATAGCTTCATCTCTGTTGGCATTGCTTTGATGGATGTTATGCAGGCTACTTATAAATTATCTCCCTTATATATAACCTTTTCATTCTGGCCATGTTGACATGTGGTCCCACAGCAGAGCTTCCCATGCGACCTTGGGTCACTTAATACTAAGATTTTTGTCAAATTTATCATGGAGCCTTCTCAATATGGATATGTACTCCAAAGTCCATATCAATTCCATTTCATGGGTATAAATGATGATGCTGTCAGATAATTACCAGCACTTACCTTTGGACAAAAGTTTGAAACTCTGGGGAATTCAACTGGTCACAGCTGTAACCAAACTTTTCAGTCTTCTTGAATTATCGAACTGGCCATTATGTAATTGTAATTAGTCTTTTGTTAATTTTTAAAACCATTTCCAATCTAGGTTGATGTATGAAAAAAATGGATATATCTTTATTCATTTTAATTTTTTTGTCAGATCTTATCATTCTGGTAATCATAATAATGCATCCTAGGATGTGCAACAAAGGAATAATAGCAAAGTCTATTTATATGATCTCCGGAGAAAAAAAGAACATTTCTAGTAATGTTGTTTAGGAAACAAATATATAAATCTAGACCAGGCCTAATGCGATTTACTATGGACCTGGAAATTTCTTAATTTTACTTAAGTTTCTGTTTTTTGAATTTTTCTGATACAGTTATATATCATTGTATAGATGGTAGAGACTTGGTAGGTGATTGTATTCAATTTCGTACTCTATATAAGTCTTAATTGATTATTACTGCTTATTATTATTTTATTATTATACTTTATTCTTAACTTGATTTTCAAATACTCCTTTTTGATTTCATGTTTTTGGAATTCTTCTATTTTCTATTAAGATTCTAAGATTCTGTTCTATGTGTATAGTACTAATACCTCATATGGGAAATTAGCAAAAATTATTCCTAGAAAAGGGTTGTTTCTGCCCCTTATACCAGTCGAATATGGGTAGTTTCTGCTAATTTTTAGGGATAGTTTCTGCTAATTTTTAGGGATAGTTTCTGCTAATTTCTAGGGGTATTAGTTCAACTATGCCCGTAGAATAGGGGGAATTTATGCAATTTCTCCTAAGAACTAATTTGTCAATTCCAACTTGTCTAACATGAGTTCTCTTTTTATAAACTTGTATAACATGAGTTCTCTTTTTATATCATCCATAATAGTTAGCTTATCTTAGTTACATTGATGGACGTAACTAATGGCTGCCACTTGCCAAGCAGGCTAACAAGGTTCATGGTTTTGAAAAGTCTATCTTTGACCTGTAATCAATTGTGACTTGGAGTGACGTGTATCTTAAAACTTTCGGGCTGTTTTAGGTCCATGTCAAAACATATCATACCTTTTGCATGTATGCCATATTGTAATTTCCAGAAAGACGTCGATAAGAACATATTGACATGCATGCAACATGATATTTGCTTCAGGTTTAGAAATCAGTTATCAGCACAGCCACGTTTATATTGACTAACCTAATGTCACGACATAAATTAACAGATAAAAGAATTAGCATAGGAGTTCTCGATTGAAAGGCTAGTCAAGGGTGGTTCGCAAATAAAATTTCAACTAAAAAAGAGCATTTAACTGCATAACCGAATGTTTTAGTCCCGCCCCAATGATTGCTACGAAAGGCTTATTTATTGCGTTTCTAGCTTTTTATCACACTGTGGGGTTTAGTTGTGCACTTGTGATCTCTCTTTTATCTTGAGACTTTTGATGGCATTATGAATAATAAATAACTGTATTATTGGAAGTTTTCAGTATTATTTATCTGTTGTATCTTGTTTGATTCATTCATGCTGACCCATATCTTTTTGCAGCGTGCCCTGTGAATTTTGAGTTCATGAACTACACAATCATCACAAGCAAGTGCAAGGGACCGCAATACGCTGCTAAGCTTTGTTGTGATGCCCTGACAGAGTTTGCATGCCCATATGCTGAAGAGATCAATGATGTCACTAATGACTGCGCCTCGACTATGTTCAGCTACATAAACCTCTATGGGAAGTACCCACCAGGCCTCTTTGCCAGTCAGTGCAAGGATACTAAGGAGGGGCTTTCGTGCCCCGATCTCCCTCCAGGGGCGTCTCAGAACGACAATGCAAGCGGTGCCATGGCCACCCGGAGCGCCTTTCCTCTGCTCAGCCTCGTCTCGGCTCTTGTTCTAGGATTCATTTTCTCGTGAAGACTCTGGAGCCTGCGATGCACAATCGTCAGACTGGAGGATCTTGGACCGATGTTTCGAGCTTGATTTCAAGAGAGTTTGAGGTCTGCGGATATGTATACTTTTATTTTCTTTTGTGTGTGTTAGATCTCACACCATTTTACTGTTTCCATTGTGTGGATTGACGCAGAAACTGTATTGTAAAGAACGGGGTTATGCGAGCAGGGTGTTGGAAGCGATAAGTTGGTGTGAGTTGAAATTTAATTGATTTGGTTTTATTTGTATGCTAAACTTTTCTTTCTGTTTTTATGTATTGTTATATTTGATGCTTAAATCTGATACCCTAATTTAAATTAGGCTGTCTGAGAGTATTATTTATAGCACAACTATCCTAAAATTTACGACGTTGAAAGGGGAAATCACACAAAAATACCCCAACGTTTGGGGCCTCTTTCATATTAATACTCTGAACTTTTAAGTCATACACAACTCATGGTGTGAAATCGGCCCGGCCGGGCCGGGCCCAAACAAAATCCGGGCCGGGCCGGCCCGGCCCGGGAGGGGCGAATCCAGGCCCGGCCCGGCCCGCCGGCCCGGCTCCCTACCCCTGCTTTTAAGCCCCTGGATGCTATTTTTTGACAAAAGCCCGGGCCGGGCTGGGCCGGCCCGGCCCATGGGCTGGGTACCCCAGCCCAGCCCGGCCCGGGGGCCGGGCCCGGGCCGCAGCCCGGCCCGGGTTTAGGAACCCGGGCCCGGGCCGGCGGGCCTGGCGGGCCCCGGGCCAAATTAACACCTTGATACACAACAATATCTTTTTTGGTTTTTTGTTTAATTTATACCCGTTTTGCCCTTTATCTTTTTCAGGAAAATAATACCCCAACATTTTGGTATCTTTCAAAAAAAAATACCCAAATCACACTAAAACCCAAATCACTGGGGTAATTTTTTGAAAGATAACCCAAACGTTGGGTATTATTTTTCTGAATAGGGTAAAGGGCAAAACGGGTATAAATTAAACAAAAAACCAAAAAAGTTACTGTTGTGTATGACTTAAAAGTTCAAGGTATTAATATGAAAGAGGCCCCAAACGTTCGTTAGTGTATTTTTGTGTGATTTCCCCACGTTGAAACCCAATGAGTGGTAAGTCGAGGGACAATTCCTTTAAAAAGCAAAGCCAACTGAAAAACAAAACAAAACAAAATCGTTCGACCCGAAACGACCCGGCCCGGCCCGGCCCGTTTCAACCCTCGGATTAAAGCCTGCGTCTGCCTCGCCCCCTCCATGTCCTCCCTCCCTCCTTTGCACGAGGCCAACCAATCCGAACACAATACGACAATGTTCTTCGATCTCAGCATCCCCTACCTCGAGGCCCCAAAGGCTGAAACATCTAAGAACAGAACCCTAAATCTCCAACGCCTCAAAACCCTGGCCCGCGCTATGGAGTTGGGCTACACCGCCGTCGCCTACGACCGCCCCTTCAAGGGCGTCATGTCCGACGCCGACCGCTGCAAGATCCCGCCCTTTTCCCTCCCATCCCTCCTCGAGGCGGCGGGCCCCGCATTCCCCTCCGCCGTCGCTCTCCATCGTGACCGTCACGGCGTACCCAGGGCGGCGAAGTTCCATCAGTACAAGCGCGTGACGGTCGCCGTTGATAGGATGAGCGTTGGGACGGCGTTCAACGGGAAGAGCTTGCTGAGGAGCTATGATCTGGTTGCTGCTAGGCCTTTGGATCAGGACGCGTTCGATCGGGTCTGCCAAGTCTCGGACGTGAGTAAAATTTTGTATTTTGGTGCGAAATTTATGTTTTTAGTGTTTTATATACGTTGCATTTAAGTCCATGGGTTGCATTCTCTACTTATTTTTTCAAAAGCCTTTCAAAGTTTGTGGATTTT